>JACM01045418.1:0-47135 GCA_000787095.1 Periophthalmodon schlosseri | reverse complement strand
TTGGTCGTTTATGTCAGCTGTCAGTCAGTATAAGCGCTTCACTCACATTGTTCGACCTCTGACCTCACCCACTTCCGGTCCCCTTTTTGTTGTTGTTGTCGTCCCTCATTGCCCTTGTCTCCAGATAGTAGAGAAAATCCAGTCCTGTCAGTAAGGTCCACTTCCGTGTGGCATTAATTGGTATTTCTGAACATTTAGGGTGTTGCGGTGCCACTGTGTGCCTGCGTCTGTTGCAAGCTCTGGGATGTTTGTAGCTGTGCATAGACTAAGATGCGGTGTGTCGCTGGGCATCTGTCAGAGTTGCCTAATGCCCTGCTGCAGGTTTGTGGCTAAAACGCAGCCTACTGTAGACCTCAGCTTTTGAGTAATGTAATAACCCATCTTTATACATCAGATGCCACGGAGATCCCACCTGCAGCCTTGCATTTTTGGTGCAATCTTGCCCTTTTCTTTGTGACCATGAACTGTCCTCAATGTGCAGCAAATTTCAAGAAACTGACCTATATGATCTGTGATGAACAGGTGAAATAAAGTACAGCAATGGAGCTGTTCGAAACAATTTCAGGCTAACTTATCTAAAGAGTGAATCCTGTCATTTAATAACTTAATAACTTAAACCGTGCCTCTGTATATTCAACAACAAACTTGCGTGCCTCAATTTAAGGTCCTGAGCCTATCTCAGATGGCACTGTTTGGCAATTATATTTTGTATATACAGCTAAAGTTTAAAATGATAATAAATTGGTAGACACTGAAAAGTTACATACTCTATATAAAAAGACATATGCTTTTTTCTCAGTCTAACATAAAATCAGACTAAACTTTTCCTCTTTTAAGTCAATTAGGATTACAAAAATTATTTCTATTTGCTAAATGCCAGAATAATGAGAGAAGGATTTTTTTAGACAATTTTTCATTACTGCGCCCAAGCTTTAACTTCCTGGCTGATGTCTTGAGTATTTCCACATAATGTTCTTTCCTCATGATGCCATCTATTTTGTGAAGTGCACCAGTCCCTCGTGCAGCAAACAACCCCACAACATGATGTTGCCACCCCTGTATTTCACAGTTGGATGGTGTTCTCAGGCTTGCAAGTTTCCCCCTTTTTCCTCCAAACATAACGATGCTCATTATGGCCAAACAGTTCAATTTTAGTTTCATCAAAACACAGGAAATGTCTAAAAAAAATTAAGATCTTTGTCCCTGTGTGCATTTGAAAACTGTAATCTGGCTTTATTTATGTTTCTTTTGGAGTAATGGCTTCTTCCTGACAGTGGCCTTTCAGCCCATGTCGGTACAGTGCTCGTTTCACTGTGGATAATGACACTCTTACCAGCTTCATCCAGTATCTTCACAGGGTCTTTTGCTTTCGTTCTTCAGTTGAAGATAGATAGAGTTCATTTCGGACCAAAGCACGTTCATCTCTGGGACACAGAACCCGTCTCCTTCCTGAGCAGTGTGTTGGCTAGACATTCCCATGGTGTTTATACTTGCGTATAATTGTTTGAACAGATGAACGTGGCACCTTCAGGCATCTGGAAATTGCACTCATGGATGAACAGACTTTTGTAAGTCCACAATTCTCTTCCTGATATCTTGGCTGATTTCTTTTCACTTTCCCATGATGTTACACAAAGAAGCAGTGACTTTCAGGCACCTTCAAATACATCCACAGGTGTGTCTCTAATTAACTAAAATGTTGTCAATAAACCAATCAGAAGCTTCCAAAGACATAACATCATCATCTGGGTTTTCCCAAATTGTTTAAATGCATAGTAATCTTACTGTATGTAAACTTCTGACTTTGAAGAAAGTAATGAAAAATTGTCTAAAAAAATCCTTCTCTAATTATTTTGGCATTTAGCAAATAGAAATAATTCTGGTAATCTTAATTGACCTTAAACAAGAAAAGTTTAGTCTGACTTCATGCCAGACAGTGAGAAAAGAAAAGTGTATGTGTCTTTTTATCTAGTGTATGTAAACCTGTGGTTTCAACTGTATTAATGAAATGTATGTAAACTTCTAGCTTTGAATCCAATGTTTTTGTAACTAAGAATAAATCAGCATTTGAATTGTTATCAATAAAAGCTATATTTGATTTGAGCATGTTTACCTTGTATCTGGTAAACAGATAGGTCCAGTTTATGAGCTTTAAAATCAAAATCTTTCAAAGAAGAGATGCTTTTTCTTTCGTATTTAGTACAAATGGTACCATACATAGTACATGTTTACTGCATTTTTCATTTTTAAGTAAATGTAATACAGGGTTGTGGGCTGTGATAAGGGGTGGGTAAAAATAGACATTTATTTAACATACACTTAAAACAACTTAAATGAACCAAAATTGCCCAACTTGCACTGATAGTTTTGGCTCTGTTGTTTTGCCCGTACTGTACATTTTGTATAAATTCAATCAAAGTCGATTTTTTTTATTTTAATACATGCCTTTTTTCACCATAACTTATTATTACTATTGTCATTCATTGTTTTATGTTGCACCATAACACCGAAGCAAGTTCCTAGTTTGTGAATTTGGTTCTTTGACAATGGCAATAAAACAAATTCTGATTCTGATGGGAGTTAATTGAATGGGGTTTAGCACATTTGATTTTTTTATTACTTTACATCAATTACTACGCAGTGTTTAAAGGTCCAATTGACAATGACAATAAAGTATTGAACTGAATGGCATAACTTCTGCGCTCATATTGTCGTCACTACTATCAATCTCTTGACTAACTTCAAAGTATGCTGCTATTATTTTTATCTTATTTACACTGTTTCCACCACTACAGGCCCTCGTCCGATAGTGAAAACATAATGAAACCTCCTGCTTCAGTAACATATGCACAACAGTGAGAGTGTGAACATATTTCTCCACCTTCACAGATTCCATGGTGTGAGCTCACGGCTGAGGTGTAAATCCTGTAAAAGGGGACGCAATTCGCTGAAAGTATGGACGCAATCCAGGGCTGTGTGAAAAACGTAAAGTGAGTGTGTTTACAGATTCTAGTCCCCACAATGTGATAAATACCCGCCCACACACATATTAACTTGAGAAAACCTGTTGACAACATTGGGGAGGGGTGGAAAAAGACAGGCACGTTGGTACATGGGGCTTACAGTATTTCCAAGAGGCTAAAGATGGCGTTCACATAGGCACGGACACTAATTGTAGTTTAAAGAGGGGTTATTATGCTAAATCAGCTTTTGGATCTTTGGATGTTATAACATTCCCGTGTTTGAGTAATCTTGCAATCTCTCCCGGGCACTATTCAAACCCTGATTTTCATTAGGTATATGAGACCACGCGTCTTGTAGAATTGTGGGCTGAGCCTTAGACATCAGTGTTTCTTAAACTGTGGTATGTACTGAGCTCCTTCAGGTGGCCAGCTTTTCAGTATGTGGGTTTTCCTGATTTAGAGTCCATTTTATCCACTTTTCTGTCCTCCTTTGGATAATTTATTGTTTAGAATTAGAGTAGAAATGATATAGTCCACTTTTAGACCTGGTTTAGATCTGGTGGTACTTGGAAAGCCAAATTTTTTCTTTGGTTGTACTTGATGTGAAATGTTTGAGAGCTACTGGCTGAAACAAATTAATATTATGACTTTTTAATATGTCGGTGAATATAGCCTTTCAAAACAATAAAAGGTAACACAGTGATCTAAATATGTTATGTGTTAGGAATTAGAACCTTACAGAAGTCTTTACATCTGGATGTACAGAAACATTCTAACAGTAAAAAAACATTCAATGTAGACCTGCACAATTTTGGTAAAAATTGTTCTTGTTTTTTTTTGTTGGTTTTTTTTGCAGCTGCAATGAGGTTTGCAAAAACTAATACAAAAATCTCATGCCTTGCTACACATGATTAATCTGGGACAGCTCCTGTTAAATGTGATCAGAAAAAAGGCAGAACATTCATACAAATACTTCAAGATGAACGCACAAAGCGGCACGATAGTGAACCGAGCCGAGAAATCAAACTTTGGTTAAATCCAGATGAGAGAAGAGCACAGACGTCTATCTTCTCTCTGCACAGTTTAATCCAAATTCTGATGAAGTTTGCCCATTGTCATCCGTTTGTTCTGGTTGATCTGGGAGCTTCACCTTTGACTTACACCCAAATGCTGTGATTGGCCTGCCCATCCAGTGGCTCAAGCCCAAATGCAGTGAGCGGGAGAGGTTCAAGATGTATTGTAATAGTGAACAAATGTCATAGGAAAATCATCTTGCTAAGTAACTATGTGAACTAAAGGTTTGTTATATTATAACATTGTTCCCTCATCAAAAAACATGCCTGAAGAGGTTTTACATGTCATCTATGCATTGACATTTTCCATAAATATACAAACGCAATATACAAAACAGTCCATACAACTGTCATCCATGCATTGACATTTTCCATAAATATACAAAAGCAATATACAAAACAGTACACTACAACTTCACAAACCTGATGTGAGGTTCAGTCATTTCCTTAGTGGGATGCACGCTGACTGTGTTGTGATAGCGCTCTGAAGGAGGAACTCAGAGTCTCAGAAACGAAAGTGAAACTTATTAAAGTAAGATGGTGATCTAAATATGTGTTAGCAGTTAATAACCCATAGAACTGTAATAACCCCCAATAACTGATCATTTTTCAAGTATACAGTCCGAATGCAGAGGGTATAGTTTCCGGGGAATACAATGCAGTTACACCAACCAACACAACTCTACGTATTCCAATTACTACTAACAATAATACTGGGTTACTGCTACTACTGTACTACTGCTATACCAATCAGTATTCCTGAGTCTGTTTCCACACTGTGTCAGATCTGTCTGCAACACAACATAGATTTGATTATGAGGTTCGACAGGCCAATTCTGCTCCATTCTCCACACTCGACTCACCTCTGCCTCTGTACTGACACTACAGGCCTGCGCTGCTGTAAAACCTTCAAATGTGCCAAACTCATCATGTTCACATTTCACGCTGCTTACACCCCTGATCCCACATTGAATCCACACAGTATCGCCTGCACCATCGCTCTGCCATGTGTTGATGTTTGACTTGTGGGGTCATCACAGCTTTTATTATCCAGATATGACTGTTTGGTAATCATCAAAAACATACATAGCTACAATTTTGTTGTTTGGTTTAAGCACTCGCACACATGAGCCTGTGTATTTACTCTACCTCTCCATTTTCAGAGCTCAAACCTCCTGCCTTACTCACGTTCAACCAAATGTAATTTACACCAACGACTTTGGAACATGCTAAAATTCTGCTTTGGCACATATTTGATCGTCATCGTTTTTTGCTTATAGACCTCCTCCCCTCCTGTCTCCTCCTCCTCTCCACCCCTCCTGTCTCCTCCTCCTCCCCTCCTCTCTCCTCCTCTCCACCCCTCCATCTATGCGCTCCTCCACTCTCTGGATGATAGTAATTAGACCCTCAGCACTGATTGGTGCTTGGCACAAAGTTGAAGCAAGCAAAGCTTTTCTAATCAAAAGTTTGTCGCGAGCTGAATGCAAAGGAGGGAGAAGGGGACTGTTTCTGCTGGTTTGAGTGAAAACGCTACAGGGCCGGTGGTACGATCTTTACTGGCTACGTTCACATGCTCACCAAAATCGAATTATTATCTGATTCTGGACCTTTAAGATTGTTTAAAGGACATGCAAATGAAAAAAAAACATGATGTGAGAAATTTGTGAGACAATGATTTGAATGAAATCAGATTTTGCTGTTTACATGTCATTTTAACAATCTACAAACTTTAAATTTGTTAAAGAGGGGGTATTAGGCAAAATATATATTTTTTTTTTAGCTTTCTACCATGTTATAATGTTGTTCTCTCATCAAAAACATGCCTGAAGAGGTTTTAGATAGCATTCATCTCTCCCGGGCCCTATTAAAACCCTCCTTATGGTTAGATTCTGTGCGATGCTCAGCCCACAAGCCTACGTCATCCATGCTCCCACATGACAACTCTCCATAAATATACAAAAACATGATACATAACTCTGCACAGCAACTTGACAAACCTGATGCGATGTGCAGTAGTTTCATTAGCGGGATGCACACTGATTGTGTTGTGATAGTGCTCTGAAAGGGAAGTGAGCACAGGGAGCAAAGACAGGGGAGACTCAGAGCATCAAAAACAAAAGTGAAAATTCTAAAACATGTTATTACGTTGTTTTCTGTGGATATAGCATTTTCAAAACAAAAGGTAACATGGTGATCTAAAATGTTATGTATTAGCAGTTAATACCCCATGGAAGTAAAATACCCCTGTCTTTAAGTCCGCACTCTGAGGACCTCAGGGACTGGCCTTCAGCTGGTGCCCAAATTCAGGGCTAAACATGGAGAATCATCATTTCACTTTTATGCAGCTAAAACCTGAAACAGTCTTCCTGAAGATGTGAGACAGGCCTCTACTTTGACAATGTTTAAGTCCAGGCTCAAAACGGTTCTGGTTTGAGACGTGTTCTGTGTCCCAGAGATGAATGCGCTTTGGTCCGAAATGTGCATATCAACCCAAGAATAAAAGTAAAACACCTTGTGAAGATGCTGGCTGAAGCTGGTAAGAGTGTGTCATTATCCACAGTGAAACGAGTACTGTACCGACATAGGCTGAAAGGTCACTCTGCCAGGAAGAAGCCATTACTCCAGAAGAAACATTAAAAAGCCAGATTACAGTTTACAAATGCACACAGAGACAACGACTTTAATTTCTGGAGACATGTCCTGTGGTCTGGCAAAACTAAAATTGCGCTGTTTGGCCATAATGAGCATCATTACGTTTGGAGGAAAAAGGGGGAAGCTTGCAAGCCTGAGAACACCATCCCAACTATGAAATATAGGGGTGGCAGCATCATGTTGTGGGGTTGTTTTGCTGCAGGATGGACTGGTGCACTTCACAAAATCATCATGAGGAAAGAACATTATGTGGAAATACTGAAGCAACATCTCAAGACATCAGCCAGAAAGTTAAAGCTTGGCTGCAAATGGGTCTTCCAAATGGACAATGACCCGAAGCATACTGCTAAACTGGTTGCAAAGTGGCTTAAGGATAACAAAGTCAATGTTTTAGAGTGGCCATCACAAAGCCCTGATCTCAGTCTTATTGAAAATGTATGGACAGACCTGAAAAGGCAAGGCGGCCTGCAAACTTGGCTCAGTTACAGCAGTTCTGTCAGGAGGAAAGGGCCAAAATTCCTGCAAAATGTTTGAGCCAAGTCATATAGTTTAAAGGCAATGGTACTAAATACTAATGAAATGTATGTAAACATCTGACTTTGAAGAAAGTAATGATAAACTGTCTAAAAAAAATCCTTCTCCCATTATTCTGGCATTTTAGCAACTAGAAACAATTTTGGCAGTCCTAATTGACCTAAAACAGGAAAAGTTTAGTCTGAGTTAATGTGAGACAGTGAGAAAAAAAAAAGTATGTGTCTTTTTATATAGTGTATGTAAACTGTAACTACAGACACAAGCACAATATGTCTTCTTTATGTACAATACTTTTGTTACTTTGATTAGGTTGCATGACTTCACTGTTGCTAGTTCTACTTTAAGGTCAGTGGGCTGCCAGGAGATGAATGGTGCCTTCCTGAGTGCTTTTATGAGGCGCGGGGGCAATAAAACAAATAATTGAGTTAGCATAATGATAACGGCCCTGTGTTCAGCTCAGCTCTGTTTCGCCGTAGAGGAGAGGCTGTTTGTGGGGAGTCTCCATTCAGTCATGTGCAGAGGCCTGAGCACTTCCAGGAGATCATTACGCCACACACAAATCACTCACGTTTACAGCAGCAATGTGACGAGACTCTATCAGGAGCAGAGAAAGCTTTTTAAGGAAGAATAGAACCCGATTTTTACAGTCTTAAAACATGAAAAACGGAACTAGTTCATTTTAAAGCAAAATGGCGTGGTGACTTTTCTTAACCCTATGTTCATGAGTCTTCTTAAAAGAAAAAATAGGCAGAGAGCTGTGGGCAGGGATAAGTGAAAATAGAAATTTTCTAAGCACTGTATTGTTTGAGCAGCTCTTGAGGTCAAAATAAGTCTGCTGTGTGCTGTCTTCATCTAATTATAAAGCATTTTATTGTCCGATAATCAGGAAGTGTACATTACCATTCTAGCTCTGGTCTCTGAAAGATGTGAAAAGCGCTTATGAACTTGTTGCAGTGAATAATTAGGATGCTCAGAAGACATAAGGTAAATGAGGGATAACTTTGCCTGAAGTTTTATCTGTTACGCAACAAAACTGGCCAAATGCAAACTGAGAATTTTGGGTACTCAGAGAAGACAACTTTGGATTAATTTTGCATATGTGTTCTTTAATACAATGCATTTGGATCATTGCCACTGGCTCTGTACTAATACTAGTCCTACTATCTGTAGTATAATTAGAAGGACACTCATTTTCTCACTGAGCTTGTACAGTGACAGCTCCAACTCTCCTGTCTGCACTGGGATAATAGTGCACATATGTAATTACAGTCAGAATAATGGGCTCTTTACTGCAGCAGCACTGGCCCAGGTGACTCCCAGGACTGCCAAGCTGTATCGCAGTGTCATTAAGGCGGGACTAAACACTAAATCCCCCCTTTTTTTTCTCTACTTACAGTTTACATACACTATATAAAAAAGACACATGCACTTTTTTTTAGACATTTTTTTTTTACATACATTTCATTAGTATTTGGTACCATTGCTTTAAACTGTCATTTCATTAGTATTTGGTACCATTGCCTTTAAACTGTATGACTTGGGTCAAACATTTTGGATATCCTTCCACAAGTTTCTCAGAATAGTTGGCAGGAATTTTGGTCCATTCCTCCTGACAGAACTGGTGTAACTGAGTCAAGTTTGTAGGCCGCCTTGCTCACACATGCCTTTTCAGATCTGCCCATGAATTTTCAATAGGACTGAGATCAGGGCTTTGTGATGGCCACTCCAAAACATTCACTTTGTTATCCTTAAGCCACTTTGTAACCAGTTTTCCAGGATGCCTGTTACAGCTCCAGGCCTCCAGCTCCTCCTACAGCCATATATGTAAAGTCACTGCTGCTGATCCCTGTTTTAGTATGCAAGCTTTGACTTGATTGGTTTTTGGGTCCTGCAAGCTGATTGGTGCGACGCCCTAGAGCCTGGCCACTCCTGGTCTTTCATCTGCCGCTGCCACACCTTAAAAGGACCCGCCCCCTGCCACTCATTGCTGCTGGATTCTGTCTGTGAACCATTTGCCACTTGTGACCTATGCCTGTGAAACTATTGAACTTTAAACCTTGTAAAATGAAGAAACTTGTAGTACTTTGAATTAGTTTTGAGACTGTTTTGTTTAGGTCTTTTGTGTTTTACTTTTCACCAGTTTTGAACTCATTGAGCCTTCTTTTGTTATTTTAGTTTGCTGTAAAATTCTAAGCTTATGACAACTGTAACTCTCTTTTACCTTATACTTAAAAGAGCTGCTTATTATTTACCTTTTTACAACCAGGGTCGTGTTGCTTCCTTTCTTCCCCAGGAACAGTTCGTAACAATGCCCAAGCTTTAACTTCCCGGCTGATGTCTTGAGATGTTGCTCCAGTATTTCCACGTAATGTTCTTTCCTCATGCCATCTATTTTGTGAAGCGCACTAGTCCCTCCTGCAACAAAACAGCCCCACGACATGATGTGGCACACATGTTGTCCCTGTGTGCATTTGCAAACTGTAATCTGGCTTTTTTATGTTTCTTTTGGAGTGATGGCTTCTTCCTGGCAGAGTGGCCTTTCAGCCCATGTCGGTACAGTACTCATTTCACTGTGGATAATGACACACTCTTACCAGCTTCAGCCAGAATCTTCATAAGGTCTTTTGTTATTGGGTTGATATGCATGTATTTGGGCCAAAGCACGTTCATCTCTGGGACACAGAAGCCATCTCCTTCCTGAGAGTAATGATAGCTGGACATTCCCATGGTGTTTATATTTGCATATAATTGTTTGAATAGATGAATGTGGCACCTTCAGGCATCTGGAAATTGCACCCAAAGATGAACCAGACTTGTGCAAGTCCACAATTCTCTTCCTGATATCTTGGCTGATTTCTTTTGACTTTCCCATGATGTTACACAAAGAAGCAGTGTGTTTCAGGTGTGTCTTCAAATACATCCACAGGTGTGTCTCTAATTAACTCAAATGTTGTCAATAAACCAATCAGAAGCTTCCAAAGACATGACATCATCATCTGGGTTTTCCCAAATAGTTTAAAGTCATAGTAATCTTACTGTATGCAAACTTCTGACTTTGAAGACAGTAATGAAAATTGTCTAAAAAAAAATCCCTGTCTTGTTATTCTGGCATTTAGCAAATAAAAATAATTTTGGTAATCCTAATTTACCTAAAACAAGAAACGTTTAGTCTGATTTCATGTTGTTTTATATAGTGTATGTAAACTTCTAGTTTGAACCATACTGTGTATATGGTGTTTTAATATAGCATTATCTACTATTCCTTATCATTTTTGGCAATTTTAGTGCAAACTCGGTACATTTGCCGCTTTCTGGTCAAAAACAACTAAATTTAAGTGTGTGCTGCCTTCAGTGGCCTCTGCAATTTCCAGTAGTTGGTGACATCACACAGGACTGCCCTGACTACAGCCAGGCGTTTCTGATTACAAACACCTTGCTGCAGGGGCGGAGTTTGTTTGTGTGGATTCCTGTTAGACCAACCACACTGTTCCTCATACTTCCAGACCCCCCTCCCTCCTCCTCCTTCTCCTCTTCTTTAGTCCTCCACGTACTGCCCAGTTTACCAGCTATTTTTGAAATGTGTTCTGGGTGGAGTTTAGGTGTTTAGTCCCACTTTAAACAGAGCACACATGGTGAGGTGGGTGCATGGCGGTGTCATTAAACAGAGCAGACACTGACAGGAAAATGGCAGCTGGCATTATCACAGAGCTCTACTCTGGGATAGCTCTGGGCACCGTCTGATCAATACAGCAAGACTTAAAACATGCCAGAGGGGTTCATTCATGCTCCCTTCCCTCCGTACGCAAGTTATTGGGGGTTTTTTGGCGTTTTTTTTCAGATGATCACAACATTTATATGTCCATGTACGTTGTCTGGGTCTTAAGTTAAATGTACACTGTGTGACTTTTCTGTTGGAGGTCCTGCAACCTACTTGTCTCTATGGTTCTGGTTCTGGTTGATTAATTGGCAAACTCCAAATGGTGTTGATGATTATTCAATGTGGGTGAAATGTCTTGCTTAAAAACACAACAGTAGTTTCAACTAGAGCCAATACTGCCCCACTGTGGTATTTCCAGCGGTCTTCCATCCAAGTACTAACCAGGCCTTGTCTTGCTCAGCTTCCGAGATCTGACCAGCGGGTATGACCAGGTTATGGTTTGCCTAGAATGTTCCACAAGATGAAATGAATAGTTATTAGGAGTATTATTTCTATCAAATTCATCAGGCACTAAAGGGCGTTTATCGATAATCGTACACTCTAGTGCATAGAATGACTCTGTGAATCTGTTTCACAAATACTGGAACCAATGTAACAGGAGGTAAAACACTGATGTCCTACATTCCCCTACGATCAGTACAAATTTAGTCAGAACCAGTCCAAACCCAAGTGTCATGTTCCACCCGGTTACACCATGATTTAAAAAAAAAAAAAAATCTTTGTTTGACATTTAACATCTTTGTACTAAAACAGAGAAAACCCTTTTCACGTTACTGAAAATGTACCAATTGTACTGCCTGCTTCATCTTTTCATGTGGAATATTGCGTCTATTATCAGCCCCCGCCAAGACAGTAGCTGAATAAATCTTGTAAATGAGGTTTGAAGTGGATTTCCGGCGTCTTTTGGTGACAGATTTGACAGGGTTAATCTGAAGGTGCAGTTCTGCTCTTTGGCTTATTCCAGATCATTTGTGAAGCTGGTTTTCCTGTCTGGGTTTGAGCGACACAAAGACACAATATTACGGCTGCAGGTGTGTGCTTTGCCCATGTGCATAATGAGCTGTGAGGCCCAGGGAGGAGATTCATCTGTGGTAATAGTGGAGATAAAGGATTTTAGCAATGAGATTTATCTTCTGGTGTTGTAACACTCATAGTAATGGACCAATGGTGTGGTGGATCAGTGGTTTAGTCCAATATTTTTGTTGTTAAGATGAAGCGGTATGGCGGCTGAGTGGCTATATAGCACTCACAGTAAGAACGTTACAGGTTTGATTTCCAGGTCATTTGAGCCTTTCTGTGTGGAGTTTGCAGGTTCTCTCCTTCTCTGGGTGAATTTATTCCAGGCACTCCGGTTTCCTCCATTAACCGAAACATGCACCATAAGTAGGGTGACCAGACGTTCCTATTTACCCGGGGCAGTCCCAGTTTTGAGCCCTGTGTCCCCTGCCCCAGCAGATTTATCCAAAATCAGTGATTCGTCCCAGTTTTCCACAAGAAATGTCTCAGGTATCCCTATTTTTGACCAATTTGATACCTGCAAAAAGTAAAGAGGGGCATAAATTGTCATTTGTTTAGCCAAAATATAGAAAACTGTGCTTGAAAATGACCAGAACACAAAAAAATGTACTCAATTCTACTGACTGAAGTCTCTCAGATGATATACTGACTCACTTAAACAAGACATGTGAGCCATGAATGGACCGAGCGCATAATAATATTCTTAACTACAACTACACTTCTTTTCACAATTTTATTATTACCAAACGCCCCAGCACAGCTGTGTCACAGTTTTTGGTTTTGAAAAACTGATCACCCTAATAAGTAAAATCCTCCAACTAAGGTAGCCATGACCAAGACTAGCTCAAGATCTAGAGATGGGTCCCCAAGAGCTGTACAGCAGTATCCCACTGCTCCTGGCAGGGTGCCCCAGCAGCACTGGCTGTAAGATGGGTCAAAGTCAGAGAATGAGTATCCTTCACGAGGGATCAATAAAGATTACCTTAGCTTTAATGCAGTGCAGTCTGATTAGCATCAGCATTTACACATTCTTATTTCTTTTGCATAATTACTATTACTTGTTACAGTTTCACACCTGCCATATAAATAACAAGAAACATGTAAAAAATCTACCTTACCTTAAGCATTCCTAGCAGCCTAATTAGTCACCTCGATCAGTTTAAAAGCACTTTTAAACACAACTAGCATGATCTTTTATTTATATGTAAAATATTCATAATTCGATACAGACAGCACACAGTGGATTTATTTTGACCTCAAGAGCTGCTTATACGATACATCTGTACTGGGGCAAGATATATATTGCTGAAAAAAAAGCATCATCGATTAATATGGCAAGTTTGTGGACCCAATCCCTAACACAAAAATAACACTAAAGTTCAACATTTATGGATTTTAGATATTCCTTTTAAAAACAATAAATTCTCCCATAGAGGCTCTTGCCCACCATCTGAGATTAGGACATCATCAAATTATAAAACGTGAATGCAACCTCTTTAGCACAATACGAAGACAAGATCTACACAACAGATCTTTTTAATTGTGTCCTTCCCAGGTGACTCAATGAAAGCGCGCTCGATTTGCTCTCCCACCCCGCAGTGTCCTATTGGCAATCCATTTGTCCTGCTGATAATATCGAGAATCTGATCCTGCGTCACCCTGACACGGGTATTGAGGAAAGGACAAGGGAAGACAATTTGCTTTTGTTGTTTTTCTTGCGCTGAAAATTTTGTAGACGCTCATTTGTTTTGAATACAGAATGACGGTTTACTTTCCATAATTAGAAAGTGCTCTACCAGATTTTTACCAGCTTAAAAACGTGAAAAAAAGAACGAGTTCATTTTAAACGCTTTACTGTGGTACTCCTCACTTACTTTATGCATTCTGAGCGCCCTAAATATTCACTGCGACGAGTTTATAAGCGCTTTTAACAACTCTCCCAGGCCAGAGCGAAGTGTTGCCGTCATGGTAATGCCAACAAAAACTAGCATGCTAACTGCGCACTTCCTGATTCTCTCACAGTAAAACACTTTATAATTAAATGCAGACGCTACACAGTAAACTTATTTTGAAACTTATTTATTTTGAAACTTACTTATTTTTTTTATTTGAGAGCTGCTTATACGATATGTCTGTACTGGGGCAAAACACATTTTGCTCAAATATATGGAAAAAAATATCAGGTACAGGGCCTTTAACTACGTAACTTACTGCAAACATTTTGCTCAAATATATGGAAAAAAATATCAGGTACAGGGCCTTTAACTACGTAACTGTACTGCAACTGTCATCTTTGTTTACGCAAGAATTCATGACCTTATGAACAAAGGTGGGAGTGGATATCTGTAACTTTTTCAGTCATATTTGCCCTGTAACTCTGAGGTTGTCAGTTTGATTCTTGTTATGAGCGTGTCCTTGGGCAAGACACACCTCGTGTAATTATGACTGTGTGTTTGGTGGTTGTCAGGTCAGAGAGGCTGTAGACACACATTGGCAGCCATCAGTCAGTTTGCCCCAGGGCGGTTATGGCAACAGACATTTGCCAGAAGGTAAAATTAATGATGCACTAACATAACTTTTCTGGTCGAGTGCTTGGCTCGATGGAGATGATATTACTATGCATGGAATGTTCCCACAGAATGGCTTTTTTTTTTTCTTTTTTTATGCTACTGGACCAAGTTGCTGTTCAGATCCGTGCCTGCTCACATGCATGTTTTTTAAAGTATTTTAAAACACCAATAATAAATCAACACAAGATTATGTGTGTCACAGTGTCACATTACAGACAAAATGAGTACATTTCCATAGAGATAATAATTTTGAGTTTGTGTGGTAATTACTACATAGTGTAATTGCTCCTTTAGGTACAATAGCATCAATGACGACAAACGCATAGAATTTACAATTGCGTTTTAGGTATTTAAAGGTACATTACATATTTTTTTCTGGAGATGGCGCGTCACCTGCATGATGCCATTGAAATAGAAAGTTAAAACCATACTTTGGAACTTTCTCCATGGAGATAGCCAAATAAAAGGAATCATCCTGCCCCTTTAAGGTATGTTGCATACAAGTCCCCTGACAACTCAGACGTCAGGGGACTTGTTTCTTTCATTAAGTCATTTTAGATCAATATTGCAATTTAAAATGTTCAAAATACAACATAATGATCCACGGGTGTCACTGTAAAGCAGACAAATGCATAAGGTGGGCAGAGGTGAGTAGCCAAAAATTTTACTCAAGTATAAGTAACATTACTTCAAAATAATATTACTCAAGTAGAATTACAAAGTAGCTGTTGTGGAATTTCTAATAGTAAAAACCTTTAAAAATATAGTTGTCTTGAATCAAAAAGTCTGGTTTATTAAATCAATTGTGCACAATCGTCAAAGAGCTGTTGTCCCTAATAGTGTCGTCTCGCCCTCAGCTAACAAATGAAAATTCATACAGTGTATTTATACCATCAAAACAATCTACCCGTTTAATCTAGTCAAAGTCGCTGGAGGCCGCTAGACGCACAGACAAGAGACACACCCGTGCATAACAACAGATGGTATTACGAAGGTTAGGTCAAAAAGATCCATAACAATACAAGTAAAAATTTAAGGTAAAGAAAGCCATAACATAGCGGTCCAAGAAATTACTCAAGTAAGAGTAAAAAAGTATTTGAAAGAGTAATGGAGGGAAGTAAATCATGAATAAAATCTGGTATTTTCAAAGGATAGACACAAAAATGAGAAAAAACTTAATCACATCTGAAGGAGTGGTGCAAGATACACAACTGTTCAAACAATTTCATATTGTCAGCATAAAACTTTTGTCCCTTGTAGACTTGTAGACCAAAGCATTTACCCAAATACTGTTACCTCAATAAAGAATATTACTCACGCAGGAGTAAAAGTATGCTGCTAGAAAAGTACAATTACTTTAAAAAAGTTACTCAAGTAAATGTAACTGAGTACTACCCACCTCTGGCACAGGGAAGCACTTTGGAATTAAGATAACAATAATAACAATAATAAGAATTTATTATTATAAAAAAAACATTCCCAAAACCTCCCCATAGTGATGACAAAACCCAGAGTCTCGTGAGTACGAGGCAGACTGAATGTGAATGTTGTTGTATTGGTGCCATGGCAGATGTCGGAGGAGGCCGGCAAGTGTTGCTCGTTTCCTCAGAACCATTGGGATTCAAATGTTTTGTATTAACATGGTCTGAGGAGCCGCTGCCGCCCTCAACTAATATACCACCACCATCCCAACCATCTCCGGAGACAAATGTTGGCTCTTTGTTTTTGCCAAATTACTTCCTCTGCCTTCCTCTGTTGCACTGGAGTGGATGGACTGGAAAGCGGTCCAGAAACAGTGGTGCAAGACGCTGTGCCAAACCAAAGATAAACATGTGGAATGGGCAAGGCAAGTTTATTTGTATAGCACAATTCATAAACAAAGTAATTCAAAGTGTTTTACAAAATAAGAAAGACATTAAACAGCAGGTATTACGCTAAATCAAAAACCAAAATATCAAAAAGAGGTTTTAGATGCCATCCATGTTTCAGTAATTTAGCGATCTCTTCCAGGCCCTATTTGAAAAGTCCTTTACCTCTGAGCCTCCCCAAACACTCCGTTTGAATTTTCCCGGGATGGAGATGTTGTAGATAGAAGCCCTGCGCAGTTTTTAATTCCATAAATAATTGCCAGACTTGTTTTAAGTATTTCTGCTGTCAAATCGAGCTCATTACTGCTGCGTGTGTACAAAAACGTTATGTAATTCCTTCTGCTGCCAGTAAATGGCAAGCTGCACCAGATCTGTGAAATTATGTTTTATTTTTGTGATTTGGTATTATTTTAGGTTCTAAATCATGAAATTCCAAAGCTAAAGTACTCAAGACCATGTTTAAAGGCCAATAAAAATACCAATAATGCATGATATTTGTTCTTTGTATTTCAAAGTACACTTTTTAGAAATAAATTGAATGAAACAATTGAAATGAACAATGGGAAAGTAAACAAATGAAGTTCTTTGATAAGAGGAATGCTATGCTAACAGAGCACACATCTATCCACATGGTAATATAAAAGAAAGTACTATGATTTAATGTTGTTATTCTGTTGTCTAAATAAAGAGTGTTATTTTAATTGTCATCATGGTATCAGAATCGGTATTGAGTAATGAGTCTATTCCTTAGTATCGAAATCAAGCATGACATTTTTCTGGGATACTTTTTAGTTCATCTAGTCCTACGGAGGATAACTGGAAGTCATTTGAAAAAAAACAACAAAACAATAAAAGCCAACACTTGTCTCTGGAGGTTGTCGTGATTACGTTTGTATATTAGACCAGGGCAGCTGCTGTTTCTCCGCTCCAGATTGTATTAATATTGACACTAAACAAAATAAGAAGCACTTGCCAACTACTTCCAGCGTCTGCCACTGTCCCAATGCAACAAGCCCCACATTAGAATGCAGAGCACACTCGTTTCCCATCAGCCCCTCTGCTTGTCCATTGTTGTAGTGGGATCTGGGCCAGTGTCTTGAGCCAACAATTGGATTCATAAAACACTTGGGCTATTAAATAACATCAATGTTTCATATCTCCGACATCATTATGAATTAAAAATGCATCTGCAATCATCTGGTTAATTGTTCTGAGGAGTACTGCTGGGTGATTGAAATTCAGATGTGAGAAAATAAGAAGTTAATAGTACAAGGCGGTTTAGAATAGTTTCAGTGCAGCATTGTGGTGTACGGTGGGCTGGTGGCTTAGTGGTGTGTGTGTGTGCCTCACAGCAAGAGGATCATGGGTTCCATTCCTTGACAAGGTGGGGATGGATGAGTTGCATAGGTATTTTGGGAGTCCTGGCTTCAAAAGATTGGGAACCCCGGCCCAAAAGTGATCTGTAAGAATTAATGTTAATCTAAATGATATAAGGAAATATTATGAATACATTTGACATATTCTTTGGATCCCCATTAGCTTCCACAATGTTGTTAGTCTTCCTGGGGACATTAAAACATCAAATTAGTTAAATGTAGATACACATGTACAATTAAAGACAACAACATCAAAATAATGAATGACATTGACATTACAGTCAACCATTGGCAGGAGGCACAACATATATATTTAGTTCTAAAAAAATAAATATACAGCAGTTCTTTTGTTCATTGTTGTGACTTTATTGGCATGTCTTTATTGAGTGATTGGAGCGTTTCACCCTAACTATTTCTATCAGTTAAATCAACAATGTTGTGAAGCCCTGTCAGCCCTACTGTTGTGATTTTGGGTTATACAAAGATGTATTGGATTATTACTCAGACACTCTAAATCGCATTATTCACATACATGTCGTGATGATAAGTTACTATAGCTACAACTGTCCTGGGGTAGACTGATGGAAATGAGGCTGCCACTCACTCTCCACATACATAGGGCCGTATCTTGGCCCTGTTCTTAATGCAGCAGTAGTGTTAGCAAGATAATCTGCTGGCAGACAGTGTCAGCACTATTGCTGAGTGTGGGGCATGCCAAAATAACAGGTAGAGTGGATTAAAAACTTTGCACCAGGATGTTTGTGTGCCGTCCAGATGCCCTCCCGCAGCAGCGCACAGACCCTCGCCCGCTCCCTGTATCAGCTCCGCGCTGCTCTACAGTTTGATGCTCATTCACATGAGGCGTTCCTAAAGTGTGTCTTACCCTGTCTGCAGTGGTGCAATGTCAGATTTCCTCACATCCTCATGCTCTTTCTGTCATCAACTCCATTTCATTTCGTGACCAAATTATTCCCATTGTGCTGATTGTGCTGATAGTTGATAAAGTTAGTCGCCAGTAGGTCGGCTACCATCAGAACAGTAAACGGTTCAGTCCGTTCTCCAGCAAGGAGGTGGAGAACAGGCTGAACACCTCACAGATGAGGACAGTGCACTGGATCATGCCGTGCTTTGATTGACAGCTCGGGGCTGTGACAGTGAAGTGGAGGAGATGCACGTCTTGCATGTGCTGCTCTCTTGGCAGCAGCGGTCAACAGACTTTTGTAAGTCAGCACTCCTCTGTTACAGACACCTGCACATCCTACTGTCTGCGCTCATGGCACTCCGCTCATGCCCGAATGTTTGGAACACAGGCCCAGCCAGTTCTGTCATTGTCCATCCAAATTTCTAATCTTGGTGCCATTACTGGCGCATACTTACATTGTGGGGCTTTGGAGTTCTTTTATTGTATCCATTTGTATTTTTTCAGTTTTTTTTTCCAAGTACAGCCTCTTGACGCCAGCATTAACATCATGTAGGTAGTGGGAGTCCAACCTGGACACACCCCCTTCTTAGCACTAATGCTCTGTTAAGACCAAGGGCAAGATACGGCCCATAGTCAAGGTGGGTGAAGTGTCTTACCCAAGGACACAACAACAATACGCAGTGGGTCTGAGCTGGGATTGTACCACTGATTACCACTATTAAGATACAGTTGAAACCAGAAGTTTACATCCACTATATAATAAGACACATACGTTTTTTTTCTCACTGTTTGACATGAAATTAGACTAAACTTTTCCTGTTTTAGGTTAATTAGGATTACCAAAATTATTTCTATTTGCTAAATGCCAGAATAATGAGAGAAGGATTTTTTTTTTTTTTTTAATTCTTCATTACTTTCTTCAAAGTAAGATGTTTACATACATTTCATTAGTATTTGGTACCATTGCCTTTAAACTGTATGACTTGGGTCAAATGTTTTGGATTTCCTTTCTTACAATAGTTGGCCGGAATTTTGACCCATCCCTGTTTGTAGGCCGCCTCGCTCGCACATGTCTTTTCAGGTCTGCCCATACATTTTCAGTACGATTGGGATCAGGGCTTTGCGATGGCCACTCCAAAACATTAACTTTGTTATCCTTAAGCCACTTTGTAACCAGTTTGGCAGTATGCTTCAGGTCATTGTAATTTGGAAGACCCATTTGCGCCCAAGCTTTAACTTCTTGGCTGATGGCTTGAGATGTTGCTTCAGTATTTCCACATAATGTTTTTTCCTCATGATGCCATCTATTTTGTCAAGTGCACCAGTCCCTCCTGCAGCAAAACAACCCCACAACATGATGCTGACTATTGGGATGGTTTTCTCAGGCTTGCAAGCTTCCCCATTTTTCCTCTAAATGTAACAATGCTCATTAACAGTTCAGTTTTAATTTCCTCAGACCACAGGAAAAGTCTCCAAAAATTAAGGTCTTTGTCCCTGTGAACATTTGCAAACTGTAATCTGGCTTTTTTTATGTTTCTTTTGGAAACATTTGATAATGGCTTCTTCCTGGCAGAGTGGCCTTTCAGTCCCTGTCGGTACAGTGCTCGTTTCACTGTGGATAATGACACACTCTGACCAGCTTCAGCCAGCATCTTCACAAGGTCTCTGGAACACAGAACCCGTCTCCTTCCTGTGTGGTATGATGGCTGGACATTCCCATGGTGTTTATACTTGGGTATAATTGTTTCAACAGATGAACGTGGCACCTTCAGGCATGGAAATTGCACCCAAGTGCACAATTCTCTTCCTGATATCTTGGCTGATTTCTTTTGACTTTCCCATGATGTTACACAAAGAAGCAGCGTGTTTCAGGTGTGCCTTCAAATACATCCACAGGTGTGTCTCTAATTAATTAATGTTGTTAATAAACCTGGTAATCCTAATTGACCTAAAACAGGAAAAGTTTAGTCTGATTTTATGTCCAACAGTGAGAAAGAAAGTATATGTCTTTATATATAGTGTATGTAAACTTCATATAATTCACTCTTCTCTCAAAATCTGTCCTCTGCATTTGACCCACCTTTTTGTGCTTCAGTGAAACCCATACAGAGACAGAAAAAAGTACAAACACCACAAAGAGCCCCCATCCAGCCCTAGAATGGAACCCCATTGTTGTGAGGAATGGTGATGCGATTAGATTAGAAGAATTATATATCTATCAGACTACAATACAGAAAGTGCTTATGCACATTTCTGAAAAATAACATTTTCAACACAAACTTAAAGAACACATATTATGCATAATGCTTTTGGTCACCTTGGAATTATTATTTCATATTTTCCCACTTAAAATGATGTCTACCTTTGGAAAATATACTTTACAAACTTCACCATCATTTCCAATGAGGCAATGAGCTCTCTTATGTCAGTAAAGTAAACAAATAAACTCCTTATCCCTTGTGAGTGCTATGCTAATAGAGCTGTGTATTTGTTGTGAACACAATTTGACCACAGAATGAGTCTGGTGATGGTTTATGGTCTTGAAAATGGCAGAGCAGTCTGGGCCTTTACTTGTGACACAACTAAACAAGGAAAATGTGCACAAAGCAGTTTTGACTGCTTAGAGAAGATGACTTTGGATTAATGAAACAAGTGTGAATGAAATAATTACCATTCTAGCAACGTTTTTGATGAGGCAATAATAATATAATTAAATAATATAATATTTTCCATAATATGTGTTCATTAACTTTTTTGCCTTATTCATATATATATAATCTAGAATAGGTTCATTCATTGACTTAGCACAGCCCTCTCACTATTGCAGGGCACGGCTCATGGTTTAATCTGTAATCAAGACCCCATCTGCGACAGGAGGGAGAGGAATTCCATTTGACAAGCAGCTAATGAACCTGTGTGGCCATTATCTTAGCGACATCATTTGAGAGACCGGCTGAGCGCTAATGTAAATTCTATTACACATTGCTGGCTGATTCCCACATTTTGTCCCATGGTAATTTACACTGAACCCTCCAAGCATCACTGCATCAAGAAGCCTCAAGAAGTCAAGTATTTACCAAAAGTTCTGATATTAATGCTTTATTTGGGAAATCGTATGTTCTTTTAGCAACTTTTTTGTACATGGTTTATCCGGTATAAGTGGAAAAAAGACACTGTACCTGATGTTTACTGTTTTGAGGGGGCATTATGCTAAATCTTTTTTTTTTTTTTTTTTAGCTTTCTACCATGTTATAACGCTGTTCCCTCATCAAAAACATGCCTGAAGAGGTTTTAGATGGCATCCATATGTCGCTAAAGTACTTTAGCGATCTCTCCTGGGCCCTATTTGAACCCTCCTTATGCTCAGCCCACAAGCCTACATCCACTATGCTTCAACATGACAATTCAACAAAATATACAAAAAATATGATACAAAACTGTACACAGCAACTTCACAAACCTGATGCGATGTGCAGTAGTTTCATTAGCAGGATGTACGCTGATTGTGTTGTGATAGCGCTCTGAAGGGGGAGCGACTTAACATGGAGAGTAAAGGGAAGGGAGACTCAGAGCATCAAAAGCGAAACTGAAACTTATCAAATATGTTAATACATTGTTTTCAGCGAATAAAGCATTTTCAAAAGAATAAAAGGTAACTTGTTGACCTAAATAGGTTACGTGTTAGCAATGAATACGGCATAGAAGTAAAATACCCCCTATTTAAACTGTTTGCAATGGTCCAAAGTTATTCCTCACGTAACTTATGCATTCTGAGAATCCTATTCATTAGCTATGCTGAGTTTATAAGCACTTTTCAGAGAGAAATTTTGCCGTCACAGTAAAGCTGTCATCTATTTTGTATACCTAGGGGTGTGCTGAGACCCTTATTTCAGCTAAGTTGTGGACTGGCCCACTTTCCACTTACTCCTATTTAGTTAATTCTCTTTTCTGCAAATTCTTGTACATTCTTGTTAGCAAGGATCATAAGAAAATGTAACATAAGTTCTCAAGAAGGGTCTGAAAGCAGGAGGTCTGGGGCACCCACCAGAAAATTTTGAACAGAACTGATATTATTTCTTGATATTAATGTACATAGCCAGCCATAATATTAATGTCATATAGCTTATCATTTGTAATACAGGCAAAAGAGGTATTTGGGCCTGGTGTTTACCAAATGATCCCTCCCTTCACTTTTCCAGTAAAAGCTGGACTTACCTCTAGCAGACACTTGCCTCAGACAGAATGCTCCTGTTTGTTCTGTAGCTTTAGCGGTTTTACTTTAGATCTTGTGATGAATAAAACCTCTTCTCTGAGCCATCGCTACCCCCCAACCACAAAATACAGCACTTTTATTGACAACATTCAAATGATGAATCAAAACTAAACTATTGAGATGCTGCTGTTTTTACCATGTTGTCGTCACTTCTACTAGGTGAAAACTTCCAGCACATCTGAAATGCCTCTTTTGTGCCCATTTGTGCCCAGTATTTCATGTAGAACTCACACAATATTGTATAAATTATGAGGATAATGCATTTTTGTTAGATCCATAGTTGTATTTTCCTCTCCGTGCTGCGTGACTGTTGTAAACTAGAGACTTGCACTCTGCTCCACTTTCTACATGCGGCCAATATGCCAGCTGAACAAAAAACACCAATGACACAGTGGGGAAAGTGAGCCAGCATCCAATCAGAGATAGAAAAGAGCCAATTTGACAGATGGCCAGAGCAGCCAATCAGTTTTCAGACCGGGCCAGGTACAGAGCAAAGGACTGTCAGCTGTGCGTCTCCCAACTCTCCTAACTGGGGTACACTACCCTGTACATAATTTGTTTTCCAAATATTTGAGCACAATGTGTCTTGCCCCAGTACAGATATTTTGTATAAGCAGCTCTTGAGCTCAAAATATCTTCACTGTATATTGTTTGCATCTAAATATTAAGTGTTCATTGTTTGATCATTAGGAAGTGAACCATCTATCCCCTATCTATAACTCCATTCTCAAACCCAAAGCAAAACAAAGAGAACAAAGAAAACAAAAGGGCTAGCCTGGATGCTAATAGCTGTGAAACCACTTATTAGGGGCTTGAATGACTATGTAGGCCTACGTAGGACTCAGGCACAGTGCACATTTAGGGTCACTTATAGACCTAGCCTACAAACAGAAAGTGTAAACAATAGGGTTTTGAATTTCAGTGTAGTTTGGTCCTCCCTTCAGATAGATATAAGGCACCACCAGCAATCTGACCAGAACTGAAGCGGCTTGGATGAGCAGTCTTCACTCCTACAGCGTTTTGTCCAGTTGACAGATTTAATGGGACCGGGGTCCATATAAGGTCATAACTTTACCAGAACGCACACAATAAGTGAGCATATAGGCACTCAGAAATGCCAAAATGCAACGTAATGATCAAATAACTTATTTTTTAACAATATAAAGCCCATTGTATTTGTTTAGCCTATATGTTCTTTCATTCTGACTTAAGCCATTGCAGCACCTGCCGCTTAAGCCAACCTACGCACCTATAGGATGCCCTCCCGCATCCCCTCCCTTCTGTCCCTGGCCGTTTCTCAATCCACGTACTTCTGCAGACTTGTGTGGTTGTGGACTTGTGAAATGTCACGGTCCGTGACCCAAGTCCTGTTCCAATTCAAAGTCCGCTTCTTGGCAAGTCCACTGGAACTTGCTCCGCCCGTTCTACCATCGAAGCATCAGAGGAGACTTCTCCGTACTCGGCACAGTATATCTCCCACAATGCACTTAACATTACACACGCACCGGCGGCTGATCACTGCCACCCTTCGCCCGCTTTTAAGTCTTAGGTCATTGCCACCCCTGTTAGTGCGCTCTGTGGACTGACTCAGGTGCGAACTAGATTTAGTTCTGTTTACTTCACTTTTGAGTGGGCCTTGTTCACATACACTGCGCATCATTTACCCCAAGCACGGACCATGAGCCACGTGAGAGTTGCCGAATTTATTTCTATGACAACGCACTTCAAGAGACAGAGCCCAGTGAATACGTACGCACACGCTCACTTCGCCTATAGCAGTGGTCTTTTCTATCACCTGTGCCTAAATACTCTGTGAGGACAGTAAGAGCTAGTGGCGGAGGAGAAAAAGCTTTTTGAATGACCCAAAGACAGACCAAGGCTCACCTGCGCAGACAGACCGAGGCTCACCTGCGAAGGCAGAGGCAGGAGGAGACAATCGTTAATTTGATCGAAACTGCCTTGTCAGGCGAACATTTCAAACAGCAGCTCTACAGCGCCCATTCATACAAATATACGTGGTCTGAGCGCCTTTTGCTTTGTTATTTATTACTAATTAGAGAAGGAAAAAGTCACACAAGATTAACAAATACTCAAATATTTAGCCTAATATATGATGAAGAGGGCTGATGGGTTAAAATAACATTGGATAAACGGGTGAAAAGGGTGGTGTTTTGTTGGAAAAGGGTGGTGCTTTGTTTTATTTGTTAAATACTTTCAAAATTACTTTTATTATGGGCACATGAGCTTTATTTCCTGTGACGTCATCAAGTCCACCTGTCCCAAAAGCTGAGAGAGCCGAGTGTGTGCACTCCTCAAGTCCATCCTTCGAGTCTGTACCCAACGCCCCTTGTCTGTCTGTGTGGAGCCTGTCACACCCGCTGCTCATCAGATACTCTACTCACCGGCTGCAGTACAAAAGGCCAGTCTACATTCCATGGTACAAACCTTTTCACTCACTTTACTCTAGAACTTTGTTCTATTTCTCTTTTTCCTGCTTTATGAAATTATACCTGCTAACACTTACCTCTCCTCTGAGCAGATCTCCAGTATTCCATTCCAGCTCCAGATCTATTACCTCCATTTGCCAGGCTCCAGACTCAGGTTATCTACTTATCTTTTTGGACCAAATAAACTGTTAAATTTTGCAGTATGTCTTGTGTCTGCTTAAGGATTTTGGCTCAGTATTACAAAATGTACTTACAATAGACGGCTGTATTCACACTCGCCCCGCTCACGTCTTTTTAGCAGTCTCTAAACTCCAAATGCACGTGGCACTCCTGCTGTTGTCTTCTGTTTCTACTCCCATCACAAAACTGCTTAAAATCCACAAGAATCTACATAATTTCTCTTGGAAACAGCAAGTAGGGCCACTATGACACTGCGCGTGTCAGGCTACACCATGTCAGAGACGAAATGTCAGGGAAGTCTTACGTTTGCCTAACACTGCTTGTGATTGGTCACGTGTACAGGCAATCACTGTCTCTTAATTCCTCCTCTGGTGCTTGTTTACTTCCCAAAACAGAGGAAAAAACCTAGCAGCTCTTCTGAATGAAACGAGAGTGGTGCCTGATCAATCACCGCTGCAGTGACTTGCAGGAGTAGAGAGATACACAGCTAAAGTCTAGAAAAGTTACCGGATCAAAGAAAACAGTTGCCAGATCTTGTTCTGGTTAAAATTAAGCCCTGATTAGGATGCTCGGACGTTTTTAAGTAAAAATCAGATACAGCGTATTTGAATGAAAGTCAGTAGAATCTTTACAAATAATATACATCTTGGTCTGTTGTTTCTGCCAAGAAGGTTTTTGCTTGAATCAATCAGAGATTGTGGTACATAAATCAAGCGCCCTTTGACTGATTCACCTTCAGAGGACAGGGCTAATAAGATTCATTGGTTAATCTTGTCTCAGTATTGTGCTTATTAATTCTAACAGAATGTTTCCCATCATTATTTCCAGCATTTAATTATATTTGTTGTAATAAAATCCCTTCAGTGAGACAAATTGCTCTGCTTGCACACAGACAGAAAATATGACTATTCATCAGTGGAAGGTGTTTGGTAAGCAGGCAGAAGGCAGAGTGCTATGTGTAGTGCTATGTGAAGCATTCAACTTCTGCACACCTATATATATATATAATTTATGAGTCTGTATTTATGCTTAAAACATTACAACCATATTGCCTTTTCCATCCATCAATCCATTTTCTTCTGCTTATCCGGGGCCGGATCATGGGGGCAGCAATCTAAGCAGGGACTCCCAGACTGCCCACACCCCAGACACGTCCTCCAGCTCCTCTGGTGGGCAGTCTAACCAGGGACTCCCAGACTTTCCTCATCCCAGACACTTCAAGCTCCTCCAGTGGGACCCCAAGGCGTTCCCAGGTCAGCCGAGCGACACAGTCCCTCCAGCGTGTCCTGGTCTTTCCCCCGGACATGCCCGGAACACCTCCCTAGGGAGGCATCCAGGGGGCATCCTGAACAGATGCCCGAGCCACCTCAGCTGGCTCCTCTCGACGTGTAGGAGCAGCGGCTCTACTCCAAGCTCCTCTCGTGTGACTGAGCTCCTCACCCTATCTCTAAGGGAGCGCCCAGCCACCTGCGGAGGAAACCTATTTCGGCCATTTGTATCCGTGATCTTGTCATTTTGGTCATTACCCAAAGCTCATGACCATAGGTGAGGGTAGGAACGTAGATAGATCGGTAAATCGAGAGCTTTGCCTTTTGGCTCAGCTCCTTCTTCACCACAACAGACCGACACAGTGACCACATCACTGCAGACGCTGCACCGATCCACCTGTGAATCTCACGCTCCATCCTCCCCTCACTCGTGAACAAGACCCCAAGATACTTGAAGGACTCACCACCCACCCGGAGAGGGCAAGCCACCTTTTTCCAGTCGAGAACCATGGCCTCGGATTTGGAGGAGCTGATTCTCATCCCAGCCATTTCACACTCGGCTGCAAACCGCCCTAGCGCCTGTTGCAGGTCCTGGCTCGATGAAGCCATCAGGACAACATCATCTGCAAACAGAAGAGATGAGATCCTGAGGTTCCCAAACCGGCCCCTGACTGCGCCTAGAAATTCTGTCCATAAATAGTCCAACATGCACTGGGAACAGGTCTGACTTATCGGCAATCCAAACACAGCTCCTGCTCCGGTCATACAGGGACCGGACAGCCCTTAGCAAAGGGCCCCGGACCCCACATTCCCGGAGCACCCCCCAAAGGACACCACGAGGGACACGGTCGAATGCCTTCTCCAGATCCACAAAACACATGTGGACTGGTTGGGCGAACTCCCATGAATCCTCAAGGACCCGATGGAGAGTGTAGAGCTGGTCCAGTGTTCCGAGACCAAAACCATACTGCTCCTCCTGTATCCGAGGTTTGACTATCGGTTGGATTCTCCTCTCCAGTACCTTGGAATAGACCTTACCGGGAAGGCTGAGGAGTGTGATTTTCCTGTAATTGGAACACACCCTCTGGTCCCCCCTCTTAAACAGAGGGACCACCACCCCGGTCTGCCAGTCCAGAGGCACTGTCCCCAACCGCCACACGCTCCTTGGCTGAATAGTCACTGGAAATAGTACACTCTGGGGAGCACATGCTCAGTTCATGTAGTGGGGTTAGAAAAGCCATGGAGTGGTTTGGGAGTCCATAAAAAGCTGTCAGTTGATGTACAGTTAGTCTACTATTAAAGTTTGTTGTTTTTCCAGTTCTCTTTGAGTACGGGGTATCTTTCTGCGTTCATTTATCTTCTGCAGATATTGTTTGTTTATTCTAAATGAGGTTCCCTTGAGTTCCCTTCCTCTGCTTTTGATAAGTTCCTTTTCTTTGAAATGTAAAATTTTTGTGATTAAGAGTCTGGGTTTGTGGTCTGCACACTTTCCAAAGCAATGTAAGTGGTGGAATGTAATGGGAGTTTTAGCTGAGTGGACATGAAGTTTTTAAGAGATGATTCTGGATCCTCTGGCGACGTTTCAGGGATTCCAGGGAAAATAAGATCGTCTCGCATTGACCGGGTTTGTATATCCAGTATTGTTTCTTTCAATCGTTTTTGTTCAGCAACTATGGTGTGCATTTGACTGTTCAGAGAATTCATATTTTGTTTAGGTTCGTGGTTTTCCAGACGCAGCACAACAAAGTCTTTTAACGAAATGAGCAGCTCAAGCCGTGAATTAATACTGTCCATAATACTAACCTCTGGACTGATGTTGTTGAGATCAGTGTCAGTTGTGGAGTCCGTCTTTTTCATTTGGATGGGTGGGTGTTGTATGAAGCCAGTTTATCCATATTGTTGTATTTGCGATGTACGTTTCAAGATCAAGGACGTTTGATGGGATTTGGTATCATGTAAATCTGTTTTCTCTAGTGTTTTCCTGCATGTAATCAGTTTGTAGCTGCGATACAAAGAGTATTTTCCTTCTTTATTTTCGTCTGTGCTAATGGCTGGGTGCTGCCATGTTTGATCATGTCTCTGATCTTGCGACACTCTCACACGACCATCCCGTCTCACCGAGCCATCTCTCCATCATCATTTTAAGATAAATGCAACCTTCACTAATTTAAACGTTTAAAACATAAACACCAATTGCCTACCAAAGCATATCTGGGATAGCGTTAGAAAAGTCAAGTGAAAACACTAAAAACTACGAATTTGACAGCTAACAGTCTCTCGTCCTCATAAAATTATAAGACATAATAGTTTCTTTAGTTTGTGGATGCTAAAATCTCCCTTTTTTATTTATTTTTTTGGGTAGAAATGTAAAATTTGAGGAACAGAGTCAAAGGAAAAAGTAGGAGTAAAATACATCAATTCCAGACACAGGGCAGGGGTGGATATTCTATGGAGAGTCAATAATCTTTGAAAGAATTCCCTAAACTGAAAAACTCCATTATTTGTGTTGGAACTTGGGCCAACAAATGTATAATTTTGCTTTGTTCCATGTGGATAGGCTTAATATTTACAGATATTTTAACCAAATCTGAAGAATTCATTTTGCGAATACAGCGTTTTCAATAGTCTAGTCTATTTTAGTGCAATTATAATTTTATCCCATTCTTCTTTGATCAAATCCTCATCTTAAATCGATAATATCTGTGAATGTTACGCTACAACCTCTCTTCTATTGGCCCTTTACAACGTTATGCTGCAATTACTGTTAAAGTTGCATCATGTAACATTTTTGGCTGAGAGTCTGTTACCTGCTTGTCTCCATGGAGATGCTATTGCTTTGCCTGGAATGTTCCACAGTATGGCACCAAACTTGGTTAAACCTGTCAGGAGCAGTGAGTCCCATCTCCAGATCTTGAGCTAGTCTTGATCAGGACTTAGTTGGAGGATTTGACCCTTTGTTTTGGGTTGATGTTTTGGGTTGAGAGTGCCTGAAGGAACCCCACCCAGACACAGGCAGAACACGCAAATTCCGCACAGAAAGACCAAGGCAGCCTGGGAGTCAGACTTTCAGGAACTTTTTCAGACCGAGTCAAAAATTCATTTCAATGTGCGGCCATTTTAATGGACTCTGGGCAGGCTGGGGTGGGTTAGAGATCAGCAAAATTATGGAACCATCACCAGGTAGCAGACTCTACCTCCAGAAAAGCTACATAATGCACCTTTAAAGGGTCTATATTACACTGCTTTCTGGTCTGTTAAAATGTTTCCTCATCAAAAACATAGTCAGAGCTGTGCCCCATCTTATATATATTATACATGCTCAACTGCACATTTAGACTGAGTTCCTTTCTCATACAGAAAACACTCTGTTCCACTCTGCGAACAGAGCATCCCGAGCCTGGGAGATGTAAACAGTCCAACAATGCAGGATTACTCATGTGAATGAAAAAAAAAAAACAACACAACACTTGGTATTCCTCCGAGGAGGCAACAACGTTCCAACATAGTTAAAAGCTCACTGGAGTCAATTTAGCATAATATAGAACCTTTAAATGCTACATCACAATATTTTTGGTGGGCTGTCTCCTCATGATCTCCACAGACTCCAGCATTCACTTTATTCTAATCCCAGATTTGACACTCCATCTCCAGAGAAAACCTGTGCTCTTGCCACACAGTCCTTCGTCCTCAAAGCTGCACCTGGCTGCCACGCCTGCCACGCCTGCTTCTGGCATCTCCATGGTGATGCAGTGAGTTGGGGAGTTTGGGCGGCAAGGTGCAGAGGAGGTAGAGGCTGCATTTGGTTGGCAGGGCGTGTGGACGTGCCAATGCTGCTGCTGCTGCTGATGATGGTGGTGGGGAAGGTCAAAGGACTGAGGACAATCTTTAGGAGCGTTTTTAAGTGTTTTTTGTTCGTGACAAACCATTCCTGTGACTGGAAAATCTCTCAAGTACAAAATGGTACTGATAGGAAGCATATTGACATTGAGGGAATAGATGAGACAGATCTTTCTAATGTCTTTAATGATGTAATTTGCCGTTTTGAAATAAATGCTTTTTCTGATTCTGACACATTGTTATGCCTGGAAGAGAACATGTCCCCTGTGTCAGAGACCTCATGAGGAGGGTATACATTAGGAAGCCCCCTGGTCCTGACCAAATTTGTGGGTGAACCTTATTCCCCTAAAATAGCCAATCCACCCCCATAGCTCCCCCAAAGATTTTTGCCATTTTCATAAGACATTCAAATGGCGACCACAAAGTGCACAAAATGAGACCAGTGACTCACAGGTGTAGGAGGTGGAGGTGCACTGGCATCCAAAATATGAGCATGTTATGTGTGCACCCTCATTTAAGAACTTGGCACCACCATACCTCCTCCAACCAAAAATGTCTGGCACCGCCTCTGTTTGAAACGCTCATATTTCCACTCCAGACATGGTTCAGTGTGGATCTAAAACAATCACAAAAGTGTATTATTATGCAAATGATCCGCTCACAATGTGAGGACTGCTTGTTCATTATAAATGTGCAGCCTTATAGAGCAGGGGTATTTATTTTGTTTAACCTGTTGTCTACACAGCTGCCAATTGTAGAATTTGTGATTTATAGGTTATACTAAGCTCATTATCTATTTCATCAGACATTCATATTAGGAGCTAATCTGCCTATAGTTTTTTGATGTCACTACAATGTAACAATGTTTTAGAGAGGCTTAACTGAACTAGATAGCCTTCAGTTTTAGGTACAGAGCATTAATATGGTCTTAATCATCAGCTCCAAAGCATATGTAGCTGATTCAACTGAATAAATGTATAGTTAGTGCTAGTGTATAGCCTTGCAGTCTATCTATCAATAATAATAAAGTGTAGTGTAACAGAAAATAACACAAAAAATAAATGAATTTGCTGGGATAAATAAACAAGATTATATATAAGGGGCGCACCAAGAAAGTTTGTACCTAGGACCTAGAATTTGGTGCTAAGCCCCTGAAGCAAACTACAGCCCTACTCCATTGTGAAAGACTCATGGATCGGACAGGCCGGATACTGGATACTGTGCAAAAGCTGAAGCAACTGTCATAAAATGATTATAGATATAGGATTATACTTCTGCCTTCTTTTGGTTTATTTGATGTATTGCACGATATATTCTGTTTAAAATAAATACAAACTTGACTATGGGCCGCCTACATCTCATTGTCATCCAAAAATTCTGTGTATTAAATGACTTTAACACTCTACAGAGGTATTTCACATTTGGTTGGAAAAGAGAAAAGCGCAACAGCTAATATTTTTACCGATAAAATTCCACTGATGCAAGCAGAGGGCGCAAGAAGTTCAGACTTCAAGTGAGGATCCATCCCAAGTGACAGCCTGACTCTAGGACTGTGTATCTAATCAGTCTAATGGGTATGGAGCAAGTTCTCAGTACGTTCTTCAAAAGAGAACCAAGTCTTGGCTCACACAACATTATAAGGAAGAACAAAACCACACTTACGACCGTCGACATTAATATCTTTTCCTTTTTATTAAGACAAGAACTCTTCATTTGTTTTTGTAAAAATGTCTTATTTCCGAACCAATACAAAATGTGTATGGGAATGTGGATCTTCTTTTGTCATCAATACACAGTAACGTTTGCTAAGAACAGCAGAGAGACAAAAGATGCAATCAAAAACAACAGTGACGACAAGGGTTTTAGGACTCTGGTGTGGTGCGTTCACAGACAGTCGTAAAAAGTCACAGTTTGTCAAGACTCCGACGATTCACTGCAAAAAAAGCGTAATATCTATATGAGTTAAATGAATTAAGAATATCTATCACGATTTGAGTAGTTTTGATAATGTAAGGTTTATTTACTTGGTAGGTCGGAACACAAAAATTCCTACACAACTTCTTGATCGTTTTGAATAAGTCAAGAAAATATACCTCTAATCCTTAGCTCCAACCAAGATAGTATTCTGAATTCAGGTAATTTAAAGGTCCAATGTTATGCACAAATTTCCAACTATCATTTTGGAAATGTGTTTTGTTAAAATATATTCAAACGCCGAACTATGGATGTCAAGAGTAATTGGTTAATCATACTAATTATAATAAATGTGATCACAATTTAATCCCTCCATTAACTTTATCATACAGACGTCAGACAATGTTAATGAAAGTGACTTAAAGGAACTTAAAGGTACTACAATCGCAGCTGAACCTGGGTTGCCAGTGCCTTAACCTGCAGATTGAGGAACGTACAAGTTTTTCTCATTCTCAGTATTTGGACAGGCCATGCCTCATGTGAAAGTTCAGAACCCCCAGAATTCACTCACTGAGCTGCAAAGGCTGCACTAGCACTGATTCATGATTGGCTGCGGGTGCTGGGGTTTTAGCTAGTGACCATTCAGATCAGACCCAAATGAGAGACTCACTCTGCTTTCTGATTGGATAATTGTCTTGAGAACCAGAACACGAAATTATAACAACATTTTTAAACAACTTGGCCATCATGTCCGATGTTTTTTGTAATTAAGAGTAAATCAGCATAACCACTGTTACCAGTAAGATCTATATTTGATTTGAACATGTCTCATATTTGGGGATTTGTGAAATTTGACATCAAAGTCTTACATACAGTTACTTTAATGATTTCATTGTTGTTTGGCCATGGTGTCGATATTGTTGAAAATCAAACTTTCTTCACACAGTTAATCAAAACGCAAAAGTAACTATGTTTTGTTTAGCATAATATGGGACCTTTAACTAATGTAGATAATCATTTTTTGCAGCGTTTGGATTTCAGTGTATTCATTCTACTGCTCTATCAATGTCAACATAAAGCAACGTCATAAAGCAAAACACTTTTTTTTTACAGTGCGCCAAAAATGAATAAAATACTAAAACAAGTACAACATATATTTGCAGGATTTGTCAGCAGGTTTCTCAACAGGTCAAATGCTATCCGGTTGTGATGCGTTGTGTACTGGCTTATGTCTGGGATGGGCGGGGCCTAAAGGTGGCATTCTACCTGAGATGTAGGTCAGCAATGTCAGACCTGAGAAAGGACTTAACTAAGTGATTAAATAAAAGATTATCCCAAGGTGTAATGTTTTGGAACAGTGGTTTATAAAACTGCGCAATACTTTAGGGCTTATTAAGGAGGTAAAATGTAGGACAGTGTAGGGGCTCCTGGGTCTTTGTAAGGAGGTTGTGGGTCGATTCTTAGATCATTCTTGACTGTTCAAAGATATATACATAACATGGATCAACAAAGATACAAACATTTCTATATTGGCCTGTTGCTACAAGGCTAATATTTGGCTAGCCTGGAGTTATGTCATAGGCTAGGGTGACCAGACGTCCTCTTTTTCCCGGACCCAAAAAAATCCAGGAGGAAGTTCTAAATCACCCCAAAATCAGTCAACAGCTTTGTGTGGGCAACTTTTCTTAGTTTTAGCGACAATCTTGGCTCATCTGATCAGGTACAAACGATCAGCCTATGCTTCTATGGATACAATCACCGGTGCTTCTCGAGCAGCGTGCATCTAAACTCCGCCTTTTTCCTCCTCGCTCCCTTGTGCTCTCACAGTGAAGGGACAGACTGCTCCTTTGATCAGAAAATGCACTTACATTTATTAAGTGTATTGCAAAGGTATATTAGCTACTGTGAAGAGGTTGGATGTCACAACGCAGTGTGTCTCAGACTGTACACCACTTTTTATTTGACAAAAATTTACCTCATATTATCGGAGATATGTTCAAAAAGTTTGTAGCGATGCGAAGTCAGACGCACTTAACCACAGCGTGTGCGCTACACGGGAATAGCCTCTCAGCATCTTATGATAAATACAGACTGATACAGACTTAAGCCTGTAGTGTTTGTTCTGCTCTGTCTGAAGCAAAGACTGAGGCCTCATGTCTGTGAGAAGTGCACAGGAGCAGGGCTTTAGTCCATGTGGTGGTTCTGTCTCTGCTCTGATAAAGAGACTGTCCCCATAAACCCATGAAAAAATATAGGCTACATTGTCCTTTTTACTGAGCTGTGGCTTTGTGGACCTCCTAAAATATAATGTTATACAGTAAATTGCAGACAGTTTGTCCAAAATTCCTCTGGGGAGGACCCCAGACTCCCTGATACACATAATGCCACACTTTCGCAGTATTAAATTCAAACATAAACAGAAATCTCCGGTTACAAAGTACAAACATTGCCAGTTTTTTCACCCCCAAGCCAGGTGTCCTTTTTTTTTGATAAGCCCAATCTGGTCACCCTATCATAGGCCTAAAGAATGTTCCATTGAAACCGGTCCCCATATAAAATTAAATGCTTACCAGAACAACACAGTCAGAAAGCTCAAATTTTTTTAGCCTTTAGCTCAGACACTAATTATTATCTAAAATAAAACAGCAGAAGGTTCACACACTTGACAATGACTTTTAACTAGGCTTTGACGTCATGTAAATGCGGTCTATGGGTTGGTACTAGCCAAAACCACCTGCTGCTTTAAGAGCTAATGAGCTTTGAGAGCTAACCGCTAGCAATAGGGAAAAGTACAGGCAAGTGGCAAAGAATCCTAAAAAGTTCCGAGACTAGCTTGATGGTGAGTGATCTATTCATGGGTTTCAGCTTCGTGTTACATGCACCATTTTGAGAACTTTTTCCCATTCAAAAGATACAATATTTTGTTTTAGGTTTGTGGATAGACGGGAGCTTGAACTGCCATCTGTATTAACATATTGGATTGGTAATTTTCGTTGGCATTGGATTTAAAAAAATAAAAATAATAATAATAATAATTTGCTATAATTACAGTGCATATATGTCCTTTTCTTACAGCATTTAACAACTTGGGCTGACCCTCTTCAACTATGATACAAGAGGTCTATACATAAAGCGCAGTCATGTAAAAAGTTGTCATTACACCTTGGGAGTCATAACAAGTAATTTCATACTTATTATAATGTTTAACCCCTAATGGACTGGTTTCAAATTTTGAAACTTGGGAGCCTGACCCAGTGACGAAAAATAATTTGCCATTTCAAACATTGAGCAAGAACATCAACGCATCAGGAAGATCCAAACCACATGTCTTTATTGGTAAGAACTTGGTACGCCCAATCAGTGTGATGCAAATGGAAGTCACGTTATCGCACAATTATTATAAGGATAGTCATAAACCCATTTCTCTTTCACTACCGCCGAATTTGAAACAATAAAATGGTGTCATCAGTATGCAGTCCTGCTTCCTCTAGTCAGCTCGGTACAATGATATGAGTTCCACTGGTAACTCTGAAGGGAGATTGCAACGAATACCAGACCATATTTTCCCCATATAGAGTAGGCCTTGTTCAGAGCAGGCTAACTTATGTTTGACAACCCACCGTTCTTTGGTCCTGAGAGAAGCATTGCAATAATAAATGTAACTACTGTTCAAATTGATGTTGCCTTGCTGGTTGGGGGAAACAGGACATCAGCAGTCATTAAAAAGTAAAAAAAACAAAAACAAAAAAAAACGAAATAGAAAGTCCTTGTCTTTGTCCAAATCCTCCCCAATACAACGATCACTGCAACAGCAAAGCAGATATGTCATCATCATAACCTGACAACGTTATGCTAAAATATGACACATTTGTGACCCTTGACAATAGATATGGAAAACCAGTCTTGCACCCATGCATGACTATGTGATATTAAAGCTATCTCCAAGTGTTAATGTATGTAGTTACAACTCCAGACCAAACTGTAAAACGCAAACATGTTAGGCAATGAAAAGGTGTGGCAACAATATTTCTCTGATAACAAATTACAACTGTTATGAAGTAAATGATGTTACGATGGTGAAGTAGGCTTATGTTACTATTGTATTCTTATATATACTGTACACACTTCTTGCATGTATAATGACAAATAAAGAACTTAACTTAAACTTTATTGTGGCACACATTCTTATTTCAACACTAGGTGCCGCTTTATAATAACTACACTATTTACAGACTTAGTAAAGCATGAACAACGACTTAAATCATAATGAACAAACAGTTTATCAAAGAGGGGGTATTTTACTTCTATGGGGTATTAACTGCTAACGGATAACATATTTAGATAACCATGTGACCTTTTATTGTTTTCAAAATGATGCATTCGCTGAAAACAATGCATTAACATGTTGTATAATTTTCACTTTCATTTTTGACGCTCTGAGTCTCCACTCCCTTTGCTCCCCGCGCACAGTCAATCACCCTTCAGAGCGCTATCACAACACAGTCAGCGCGCGTCCCGCTAATGAAACTGCTGCACATCGCATCAGGTTTGTCAACTTACTGTGTACAGTTTTGTACCATGCTTTTGTAAGTTTGTGGAGAATTGGCTTGTGGGCTGAACATTGCACAGAATCTTAGAGCTACCCATAAGGAGAGTTCAAATATGGCCTGGGAGAGATCGCTAAATTACTCAAACATGCATGGATGACATCTTCCCTCATCAAAAACATGCCTGAAGAGGTTTTAGAACATTATAACGTGGTAGAAAGCTAAATACCCCCTCTTTAAGAATCAATGAGACTTAAAAACTAAGGGGCTGGGGTTTAATTAAGTAGTTACTAAGCCTGAATCATTCTTAATAAATTATTAGTTCATTGTGAACTCTTTATGCATGTTTTATTAGGGCTAATTAATGCTAAGTTAAGTTATATTACCCAATTCAAAATGTGCTTGGACCGAATAGATAGCTTTTTGAGTCTGCGCCGTTTCCTGGTAACTATGGGAGAAAAATAAATTTAAAACAAAAAAAAACATAAAACAAAACAAAAAAATAACAAAACAAAAAATGCTAGCCACATGAGAATGAGGTCAATCTTTGTACTGGAATGATTTGGAATTATTAGAATGCATTGATGAAGGCGTAAGGTCTTGCGAGCATATTTCCTGTAAGTCAGAAAACATAATGACGAGTCTAAAAGCTTAAAGAAAAAAACATTTGACCTTTAAATCTGATCTAGAGTTTAACAGATCTCAGTTACACAATAAAAAATGAAATCGCCACACCAACTCATTGCCATTGTCAAAACAAAACAGCGTGAATGTAAAACCGGTGATTGGCGGTGACTTTGAGAGCACCGCATGTGGACAACAGTCATTCAAAAGCACATAGCCACATGATCCGGTGTCCTGCGGTGCTCCTGGTGGCTTCTCCAAACCAAATCTTCTGTCAGTGTTTGCCCGGTGAGCCACAATGCAGGGAAGAGGAGAAGCAGTTTACTGTACACACATGCAAAAATACCCACGTTTTTCAAAATATGCCATGGAAGCCACAGTCGCCTCGCTCAGATATTGACGTTTACCCACAACTTTTGCCCGTGTTACAAGTCGACGAAATGCACGATGACAGTGACACAATAAAATCCACAAACATGATAATCCCAGTAAAAATATTCTTTAGTAAGGATTAGTGTATAATACAGAAGTGGAGACTGTGAATGTTCTTGGCATTTCATTCATTTTGTGACAGCCCATTGGTAATTATGTAGAAAAAACTTCAAACAATAAAATAAATCTAGTTCAATTTTTAAAAAGTGCCATAACCAGAGGTGGGTAGTACTCAGTCAGTACTCAGAGTAACTTTAAAAAATATATATATACTTTTCAGAGCAGCATACTTTTACTCCTACTTGTGTTATATTTTTATGGAAGTAACAGTACTCTTACTTGAGTAAAATAAGGTTGGGTTACTCTTGCCACTGTGAGTAAGTCTGTAAGTGACAAAAGCTTTACGTTGACAATATGAAATGTTTTTTGTATCTATCCTTTGAAAATACTTTGTGTAGTATTTAATGTTTTGTCCTTCAAATTACATTAACTTCAAATTATAAATCAGACGCTACGTCCTGACAGTTACTCTTTAAGTCACTCTTACTTGAGTAGTAGTTTTCCTAAATACTTTTTTACTCTTACTTTCTTGGAACACTACTTTGTACTTCTACTTGAGTAATATTATTTTGAAGTAACGTTACTCTAATCTACCCACCTCTGGCCAAAAGTCATTTTAGTGCCATTACTTACGCACAAATAAAATGAATTAACATAAACCCTAATCAGTCTGATGGTATCAAGTAGGTGATGGTCCTTCCACCAGAAAAGTTACATGGTGCCCCTTTAACTAGTTTGAACCGAGAATTATGGACATACACTGAAGTATCCATTACAACGTCCTCGCTAAACGCACCCCCCTTCGAACGAAATGCCCAGAACTCAGTGACTCCCTACAGAAGTGATAGATAGAGTTGGCTTGGTTTACACTGAGGGTGACATGAAGGAACAATGGAACCGCCTGCACTGATATGACACTATTTGATATATGCATTAGTCAGTAACATGCAAATTACTTCAGTTTCAGTTTGGTTAAGGCTGTGTGTTATCATAGAGGAACTGTGATGTGTTTAATAAATCATGAATGAACCAGTAAACCAATGGAAGCAGGTCAAACTTGAACACTGTCAACACAGCACAAGAAAACATTAGGGGTAGGTCCAACTGGTGACTTTTACATATTGTAATTCTAATACCGAATCCAATATGATCTTTCTGAGTTACTAGCTCCCTGTGGCATTCTCCAAAAAGAGAAGCCAACACAACCAATCAGTTTGTTCCAGTGGCCATCTTAACTCTTTTGGATATAGAATAATAAATAAGGAAGTGGAATGTTTAGCCACTCATTCTGCAAAATCCTAGCAAGAGATTGACACGTTAATGAGACTGGATTGTGGCAGTAGCTGGATACAACAGATAAATAAAACTGGAGTCTTGTAAGGTTTGTAGTTGTTTAAAGGCCCTGTACCCAGTTTTGAACCATGAGCGAGGAATATGGTTCAGTTTAATTGCTAGCCCCGCCCACTTACACACTCTCACGAGTGGTGGAAAGTAACGAAATACAAAAGTAACAGTAATGAACTTTAAGTACATCTGATTTTTTTTTTATACATTTTACAGTGGATACTTTTTACTTTTACTTCACTACATTTGAAAGCAGGTATCTGTACTTTCTACTCCACTGCATTTTTGAACTAGACAGAAAAATCTGTCTGAAATCCTTTTACTTTTTACTCTTAAAGTAAATTTTAAAGGTATTCAGTATTTTATTTAAGTACATTCTTTCATGATACTTTTACTTGAGTCACTTTGCTCCTGTATCTGTACTTTTAGTAACAAAAGTAGCAAAACTGTACCTCTTCCATCACCGTCTCACTCTGTCTGTGATAGTCTTAGGCAGTTGCTTCCACACTTGGCCTAAATGGACTAAATGTTGTTACTTTATCGTTCTCAACTAATCAAATTCCTATTAAAATCCATAGACCAGTATCATACCTCCTGTTTGTTTTTGTTTTTTTAGTGTAAAGGCGTTTTTCGTAAGTTAAAATCAGGTACAGGGCCTTTAATTATGCGCTTGGATAATTCATTTTCACAGCCACTGAATTCACCAAGTTTTTCTGCTAAAAAAATTATAGTTTTGAAAATTGGTTAACCTATATTTAAACGGGGGATATGTTGAACTAGTCAAAGTGAATGGCTTATTTCTGATACGCAAGAGCAGATGTAGATGCAAAATTATTAGTACAATACGATTTTATGTAATCCATGCATTTTTCAAAACTTAAGAATTGGCTCCTTACAATCTTGCATGTATGGTTGAATAATACCAATATAGAATAATAGTTAGTGTGTTTTACCCTCATATAAACCCAACAGTAGCTAAGTGATTTAGAGAAGATGGAAAAATAGGTGATCCCAGAAAAAAAATGAAATTAAAAAAGGAATTCTATGTGAAGAGTTGAAACAAAACTTCAGAACAAGGCACAGAATTTTCTGCAAATGGTCGAGCAAAATCAAACTTGTATACCAGCAGTTAGGAAGGTGTAATGTGAAGCTTTTCTACAGTGATATCTGGCAACCCTCCCCATTTGACCCCAACTCACTGTTTTTTTGTTTTTTGTTTTTTTTTACATTTTTCAATCTTTTTTTTATACACACAAAACATTCCATCTACATCTGCGGACTAGACTAAACAACGGCTTTGAACAAGGCCTGTCCCTCCAAAGCGCTATGTCTCCTGGCCAAACGTGAACCTGAAGCGAATCCCTCCTTCTCTCCTTTTTGTCCCATAAACAGCAGTTAGTGTGAGGCGGAGCACTCAGCGGGGGGCGCTGTGATCAAATGTAGTACTCCTTCTTCTCATCCGAGTTAGAGTGTCCGCCCTCTGCGTTGATGATGGCCGTGTCCGCGTCTGCTGCGTCGTCTGCTCCTTTGGCTTCGTGCGTGAAGTACGTTCCTGAGGAGAGGAGAGACAAAACAGTGAGTTTTGTAGTCACTAAAAGTTATATCTACTGGTCTGACGTGGGTAGTACTCAGTTACGTTTAGAAATTGTACTTTTCAGAGAACTTTTCTAGCAGCACACTTTTACTACTTGAATTTTTATTGATGTAACAGTACTCTTATTTGAGTAAAAGTTTTGGTTACTCTCTCATTCAGATATGATTTAATTTGTCTCATTTTTATGTCTGTTTGAAAATACAACATTCTGTGCATTATTTAATGTAATTACATTAACTTCAAATTATAAAACACATGTTACGTCACAACAGTTACTCTTTAAGTTACTCTACTCTCTGAGTAGTAGTTTTCCAAAATACATTTTTACTCTTATTTGAGTAATTTCTTGGACCACTACTTGAGTAATGTTAATCTGAAGTTAATGTTTTTCTTATTCCACCTCTTCTATCTACATGTGTTAAAGTGGCTGTACCCAATTTTTATGTAATGATGTAAAATGAGTTTTGCCCTAGTATTGTGAAAGCAGCTCTTAGGGTCAAAGGCAGCTGTGTGCTTTCTGCATCTAATTACAAAGCATTTACTCCTCTGCAAAGCAGGAAGTGCACTGTTAACATGCTAGTTGTTGTTAGCTTTATTGTGCACATAGATAAGTTTTAGTCCATACAGTGGAATATTTCTATATCTCTATGGCAAAAACACATGTTTTCCAAGGCATTTTAGATCAAAACACCCATAATGAAATTCAGTCTCTCGGCTGGTAGGGCATTGTTTGATCTATAACATTATTTGACTAGTTTCAAGGAATTATCACTGATTCAGATCTGTGGCTTACCTTGAATGCATGTTGTTGTTTGCTTTTTGTTTTGTTTTTAAACAATAAAACATCTGCAATTGAATAAATGCAACATATATGAGCTGCATGAGCCATACTGTGGAACATTTCAGGCAAAACAACATCTCCATAAAGGCAGCCTTGGTATGAACAATGTAACGCAAAACCCTGGATCTGTAGTAGTAACAGAAGATAAAACCCACTGATAAAATCCTTTATCTCCACTATTACCACAGATGAATCTCCTCCCTGGGCCTCACAGCTCATTATGCACATGGGCAAAGCACACACCTGCAGCCGTAATATTGTGTCTTTGTCTCGCTCAAACTCACACAGGAAAACCAGCTTCACAAATGATCTGGAATAAGCCAAAGAGCAGAACTGCACCTTCAGATTAACCCTGTCAAATCTGTCACAAAAGACGCCCCAGCTTCACAAATGATCTGGAATAAGCCAAAGAGCAGAACTGCACCTTCAGATTAACCCTGTCAAATCTGTCACCAAAAGACGCCGGAAATCCACTTCAAACCTCATTTACAAGATTTATTCAGCTACTGTCTTGGCGGGGGCTGATAATAGACGCAATATTCCACATGAAAAGATGAAGCAGGCAGTACAATGTAGGAAATACAAGCTCGGTTTAAAGAGAATTGGTACATTTTCAGTAGCGTAGGTTTTCTTACTCACTTGAATCTTTTGTTGTGGTAAAAGTGTTATGTAAGTGGGCTGAATATAAAAAAATAAAGCAATTAAAGGCCCAGTACCCGATTTTTTTCCCATGTATTTGAGCAGAATATGTCTTGCAGCAGTACAGAGGCAGGAGGAGACTGTCATTGCTGTTAAGTTGATCCAAATTGCCTCGTCAGAAGAATGTGTCACACAGTAGCTCTGCAATGCCCATTCATCCAAATATACATGATCCGAGCGTTTTTTTACTCAATTTCAAGCTTTTACTGTCACAGCAAACTGCGTAAGTTGGCCTGAGGTCAGCCACGTTCACATCGCACTCTGAGACCTCCTGTTTCAAGTTTACTGCGGTCCAGAGTGCGACTGCTGGGTTCACACCAGCCCAAGTTAGCTCTTGGAGCTAATGCTAGTTTATGTCGACCTAACAAGTGGCAGTGTGAAAACGACCTAAAACTCATCGCGGTGAATAATTACGATGCTTGGAATGCATAAGGTAAGTGAGGAATAATTAGACCACTGCAAACCGTTTAAAATTAACTAGTTCTGTTTTTCACATTATTGTCTTTTAAGACAATAAATTAGGGCTGCACGATATGAGAAAAATATGTGATATTAGATAATTGTGTTTTCTATAGTGATAACAATATTATTGCGATATTTTAATACTTTTTGGAACAATAAATTCAGTTAATTCAAATAAAAAATCCCATCCCACATCCTTTCTTCTACTAGTCAAACTGGGTCAACATAAAAACTTAACAAAAACATAAACAGTCTAAGTCTAAGTTGGACTTAATAAGGAAAATCATGAATGAAATCTGCCTTTTTTGTCCATTTTACTTTCCAAAAAAACAGTACACTTCTGTAAAATGGAAAAGTTTGTGTTGTTGCCATATATTTATTTTTATTAGATTTGATCTAATTATTGCTTCAGCCAATATCAGTTTTTTTTAGGGAGGCGTCCAGGGGGCATTCTGAACAGATGCCTGAGCCACCTCAGCTGGCTTTTTAAAAATCTATTTATTTTTTTGTTTACTACATCCCATATATGTCCATTCATAGTGTTGATGCCTTCAGTGAGAATCTACAATATAAATAATCATGGAAAAAAAAAGCAACATAAATGCGACCCAAAACTTTTGACTGCTAGTGTATAATCAAATCATATGTTTTATTGCTATACAAGCCTTACCTTTGTGTCTTGCAAAGTATCGCCCCAGGACGATGAGTAGACACAGCATGGCGAATACGACTACTGCCACCACTCCTCCGATCACCGCATGGTCCACTGTCCTGGGAGCGCCCTCTCCAGCTCGAGAATCTGTCACATCACAAACAAAGCACCCAATCATCAAACTAAGACCGCTAAAAGATGTCATTTAAAGTCTTTCGTCTAAGTCAAATTCTTGTTTTGAATTAATTGTGTTAATTAGATGATGCAGTGGTTAAAAAGTGGTTAAGGTAATGAATGATATTGATAATACTATGGATTCCTGTAGCAATTTTGTAAACTTCCAAAGGTACACTTTGTAAGTTTTCTTTGACGGGTCTACCACCGGCTTGTCTGGAGATAAAAATAATGCTTTAGTCTTATATAGCGCTTTTCTAGATGCTCAAAGTTGCTTTACAATTTTGTGCATTATTCATTCACTCCACGCTCCGTGGTGGTAAACTACTATTGTAGTCACAGCTGCCCTGGGGCAGACCGAGCCAAGGCTGCCAATCTGCACCAATGGCTCCTCCGACCACCACTAACACTCACACACCACATTCATACAAGGCAGTGTGGGTGAAGTGTCTTGCCTAAGGTCACAATAACAGTTTTTGCCACTGCTGCCCCACTGTGGCACCTAGTATTATATTCTCCCCATCCAAGTACTAACCAGGCCCAGCCCTGCTTCGCTTCTGAGATCTGACGAGATCAGGCTTTGACAAGGAGGTTTGGCAACTGCTGAGATGATATTGCTTTGCCAGGAATTTTCCACAGTGCAGAATGTGTCTTGCTTGTCTCCACTGAGACAAGCAAGGGGCACCGTCAAACCAAGTCACAAGTCAGATCTGTGGAGGCGTCATTTCAAGTTATTTTTCAGCAATAAAACCACCTATAATTCAAGGTCAGATTGATATGTTTCATGTCAAACATACATATACACCCGCTTTATCTGTTGTTATCCATAAATTAAGGATGTTCTGTTTTGTGGAGTTTGTTTTGGGTGTCGCAGTTTTCCTCTGCGCCTTAAAGCATGCACATCATTGATTCTTTGCAACTGGTGTCAAGCTCTGTCTGAAGCTCTGTTCCTCAAGTTAGACTTTAATCTGAGCTGTATTTTAACACAATTTGACCATAAAGAACAAACTTAGTTAGAACTACAACAGGTGAGCTGATTTGTGTTGTCAAAGAAGTCCCTCTCAAATATCATTACAGTCAGAAACTGCACATATTGATTACTCCCAAAAATGTTTTGTTTTCAGATTTCAGACAATCCAAAAACATATTTGGTAGTGTTTGCTAATGTGTGCATTGTGTCACCACGTTAAGTGCTAAAGATTTCGCCATAGATGTACATGAAACCCCTCCCCAGCATAGTAAAAGCCAAAGTTAAATCTGTCAACCAGCATGATGTCACTGAAAAGTATCAGTAGGCTAATCCTCTAGTTATGTACTCCTGACCAAAATCCTGGCTCTAGATCTAAAAAAGTCAAATTTAGAAGACAGATTCGGCAAGGATTAATTAGGAGTGGTTTGAACTTGGTTTTCATCCAACACATAATGGAATTCCGCATCGTTCCGGGGATATAAAGTAGAATCTAGGCCAGGGCTTGCCCCGCAAACACTTGGAATAATGTCCCTTTGTCCTGGGGGACACATTTCCACACAATGCCATTAGCGTTAAAACAAGGCTGAAAGATTTCTGCTAATATTTGGGACCATTATTTACAAATGAATTCCAGTCCCTCAGCTGCTAGTGGCTAATTAGTGTGTAATTGGTGCTAAGTATGTATAATGGGCTTTCTAATTTCATCGGAAAACTGGCACAAGTTAAAAGTTAGAGAAACATGTGATTTACCGACCAAGAAACAAAGTTAAAGAGGTCATTGGGCACCATTTTCAAAACATTAATTCAAAGGCCCTGTACACGTTTTTTTTCCCATGTATTTCAGCAAAAATGCACCTATACAGATATATTGTAAAAGTAGTTCTTGTGATTAAAATAAGTCAGATGTGTACAATTATAAAGTGATTGTAATTCGATAATCAGGAAGTGCGAGTTTAGCATGCAAGTTGTTAGCTTTATCATAATGGCAAACTTCACTCTGGCCTCTGACAGTTGTTAAAAGCACTTATAAACTCCATGTGAGTGAATAATTAGGATGTTTGGAATGCATAAGGTAAGTGAGGAATAACTTTGGACCACAGTTTAAAATGAACTAGTTCTGTTTTTCACATTTTAAGAAAGTAAAAGTCTGGTGGGTGAAGTCGGAACTGAAAAGTGCTTTATAAATAAAGTTGGTATGGTAAGTATCATGTGAAAAGGACGCAACACCCTAAAACATCCATAATATGCCTCCAGCTAGGTGGTCCTGACCAAGGTTGGGTCAAATGCAGAGAACAAATTACCCCACGGAGAAACAAAATATGTTCATCCCAACCTAAACAGTTTGCAATGGCAGGAGTGAGGCTCAAACTGGTCCTTTTTACATCTATAAATAAATAGAATAAATAGAATACTAATAATAAAAAAAAACCCCTAAACTAAATAAATAAACAAAATAACTGTTCATCTGTTGCTGTCACTGTTTCACATTTAAATTCATTTTTTTCCCAGTTCAGGTTTTTTTTTTTTTTTTTCTTAAGTTCATTACATATATTCTTTTTGGCATACATTTTCAGTTGAGTTCACCACATCTCGCTCTCTTTTATCTTGTATCTGCCTCTAATCTATGTCCTGTTATGTCTTTGAATCAGTATGTCTTGGACCTTCAATCTTGTTATTCACATTTCATTAACCATTGTTAATTACAGCACCCTGATATTTGTACTATCCAGCATGTTTTATTGTCTTGCCATTGATAGAGGTTACTGGAGGATCTATATTTGAGGCCTTATTAGTTTTGTTGGCATTTAAGTCTAGACAAAGCTCTAAAAGATTCTGTTGTAGGCTGAAAAGAGTAACGTGAGGGATTGGTGGAGTGGTGGGTAGAGCAAAATATCGTCTGTGTAGAAACATAGTGGGTCATTATAAATATTGTTGGACAAACTGTTAATGTGTATAATAAAAAGAAGTGGACCCAAGACAGAACACTGCGGTGCACCTTCACACACTCACTATGTTTACATGCAAAACCAGAATACTGGCATAGTCCAATATAAACTATTTATCAAAATGCATGCAAACCCAGGAACTACGAATGACGTGTTGTGAATCGAATCTCAAAGATCC
>KN477818.1:6960-30857 GCA_000787095.1 Periophthalmodon schlosseri | reverse complement strand
ACTGGTCAGACAGGGGCTCTGGTCAGAGATAATACAGTCTCATGTGCCACCAACGTCACCATAAACACAACCCTGCATTAGAACTGTGCACTCAGATGCAAACAAAAACCACATCAACTAGGGTGTAGTAAAGGACACCGTGACCACAACCATGCTTCAAATAGGCAGAAGTGAAGGGAAAACAGGGGAAAAATGTGGATATATTATGTTTGAAACTGTTTAATTATACTTTTGACTCATGATGATTTTAGATTTTATTGGACAAGCACTGTTTGCCTTGATTACCCTGACTGCACTCCACTGTTAAATTGTTATGTCTTGTAATTAGCCATATATTTTCTTTTTTTCCTCCATCAGAGGTTACTTTAGGATCTGGTTTAGTCAGCATTTCTATGACTGCTGGACATCTTTACAAGCTTTACATCTTTCTTTTTTCAACCAGCAGTAATGCATTTTGATAATAGTGGTTATTCATCTTATTCAGGTTATTTTCTATACTTTGTATGTTAAATGTTATTTTATAATGTCAATCATTTTTACTCAAATAACTGGTGCTGATTAAACCTTCAAATTTCCTAGAGAGTAAACTAGAACTTCTTGAGTGACAAAACCAATTAACACAGAAGAGGTCGAATCAAATCAGAAGATCAAATTAAAGAGAAATTCTCTGAGAGGCATTGCATGCTGGGAATCCACAAAGCCAAAAATCGACTGGATGATTGGCTATTAAAAATCTGAAATGAGCTCCTATTGCTCAACGTCTATCACAGCACGAGGCGCTCGTGTTACAGAGGAACTAAATGATGGAAGGCTCTAATTTGTGTCATATTGACACTTTTTCATTTAACTGAGGTATATGAATACAGCTGTTGTATCATGCATCAACTCAATGACTCAAGATGATAATACGTTCAGTGTAAAAGCAAAAAATTACACTACATTTAAAAATGTATAACACAAAAGTAGTGCAGCACAAACAAAAGACAAAGTATTTTGATGGGGATCAGATTTGTGAGTTGGGTTTAATAATGTCTTCTGTTTAGAGTGCACATTTTAAACAACCTGGAGCATTAAGATTTGAGAGAAGACTGAAATACAAACTGCTTAATAACAAACACTGACTTTCACATCTAATGCATTTAACAATAAAGAATAGACCAGACTCTGAGTGAGATTATATATCAAACAATACGGATACAATTGTGTTAGTACAGTACTGTACTGACTCACACAAAAAATACCATGTAGAAATCCTTCCACTTTTGTTGATGTGCTTTGAACACATCACATTAGAGGACAAGATGTTGTTATAAAAATCATAGTGGCAGAAATACATTTACAATTAATTATTTGTTATTATGATAATCTGTCTAGGCAATAGAGTTTTAGCCGTGTATTTAGCACAAAAGCAAACCTAATGATAGACTCTAGGCCTGTTTGAGACATTACTCTGGCTCACAGGTTTCATTCAAGCCTCCCCATACAACACACGCATGTTGCAATGTCCGACACCAAAGAGAGCAGTGGGCAGATAATAATGATGTTGTGAATATAGAGATCAAAGTGTGCCCGCTCCGTTGATTAAGCACCCTAACACATGGCTGCATGAGGACAGCCTTATCACCGGGGCCACACAGAAAAACCTTCCATATCTGCGACTCTCAGATGGCCAACCTGTGCCCAACTCATACCTCATGGCCAAACACACAAAAAAAACCACCAACAGCCTCTACAGCCACATTTTGAAAGTAAATCAGTTTTATGAGTTTTGAATAGTTTACATTACTAGCCCTTTAGGGCCACTTGCCCCTAATTAATGTACCGGGGAAAGTATTTACATTGACACAGTTGTACACTAACTTGGGAATTACTGAGTAGGAATATTCATTTGAACAATAGCAATAAAGTGTCAAGCCTCATAAATCCTTCCTTCCCATTCTTATCTTGACACTAATAACAAAACTGGCATGAACTCTCGCCTTAAACTGCAGAGATTAAGATGACTTTCATTGTCACATTAAAAGGCAAGCATTTAAAGCAATGGTGAATGTGAGTTTATTAACCAAAAAATATTTTGACCAATTAAATTATTGCCAACAGTACCCCAGAATCAAGTCTGTTACTTTACTTGAGACTTGAATTAAAGACATTAACTTTATTAACATATATTTTGGGCAACAGTAGCTCAGTTGGCAGTTTGAAACCTGCTCTCAACATAAACATCATCGGCAGAGCAGCCCAGTTCCCACAGATGAATACTGTCGTTGTGTCTTTGGGCAAGATACTGAACCCACCTCACCCCCAGTGTCTCTGCTTGTGGGTGAAAGCTGTATACACACATTCTAGTCTAATGTATCATGTTTCAATGACATTTAAGACAAAAAATATTCAGTTAGCAAAAACTAAAATGTTAAATCATAATAAAAACTGTAGAAATCTTAAATCTTTGAGGAAAAGAGCAATAGCTAAAAATAATAATGAAAAGTGTGTCCAGTGAGCCTGAGCAGAGGTGTACAGCCCAAAGATTTCATAAAGGGCCTTACCTGAGAGTAAACATCTCCACGGGTGAGTAAGCAGACACACTGATAAAGGCAGAGACGGTCTCCCTCCGTCTCCTGGGTGTAGCCGGCACCAGTACCACAAAGTTATTATCCAGCCTGAGCTCGGTGAGGGGCGGGGGCACCGGGTTCTGGTAGAGCCTCACCCCGCCAATCCTCCTCAGGGGTGTTGAAGTGTATGATCCAAACATCCCTTCTTGGCTCGAGCGTATAAAACTCTCCTTCCTGGCTTCTTCGGAGTGGCATTCTCCTGCTTCCGGGGACTGCAGAGTATAGTAGAGCTCCACAGGGGTGCCTTCAGAGACCTCTAGGTTTTTTTGGCGTCCTGGCACAACACTGGGCGGACTAAACCAACTGGCAAGGGGCTCAAGCTCAGCCACACATAGCCCTGAGTCCCGTTTCAGATGGCAAGTGCCCCGGACTTCTTGCGTTTCATGGAATGCAAACATGTGCACACAGGGCAACTTATCTATCGTGCTATGGTCATCCCAATCTCGCCCCGCGATATAAAAGAGTACCTGTACTTTTGGCTTTGCAAGGTGAATTTTAGTATTCATAATGAAAGTTTGTACCTTCCAGTTGAATGTGAAAAGGGAGGAGGCGGGGAAAGTTCCAGGACTCTGCAGTAGTTCTAAGGGAATGGGTTGGACCACGGAGAGAGGGCCGTAGCTGGCGTTGACCGAAGGCAAACCTCTGGCTTGGTAAATGAAAAAAGATTCAGTGCGGGACATTAGACTGGAGTTTCTCATGAAGTCCTGGTTGGCCTCCTTCAGGAAGAATGCCTGCTCAGCGCTGAGGAGCTGGTAGTTGACGGGAAGGTACGTGGGCATGGAGGTGTACCGCAGTAAGCCGTCCAACATGCGACACTCTGCAACAAACAGAGGAGCAATTTAATCATCTTTATTAGGAGAAAAACATAAGTGAAGTTAATAAACATACTTAACCGTTTATTAACCGTTTGCACAGAATCTTGTCATTCTACGCAAACGGTGCTCAATTGATGCGACGGGGGAGCAAGACAATTTCTAAACTAGCTATAGGGCTTTAGGCTGTGTCGCTGCTCTCTCTCCACAGCGTGTTTGAGATGCACAGAGCCACTGTATAAGCTACATTTTAAACAGAAACATAGCAGGGGCATGGCTGGGAGCAGTTTTGACTACATTGTGTTATACAGCCCACAAGGACTTGATTGTCACTCTTTCTATAATTAGAACATAAGCAATTTGTACAATTTCAATGGGAAAAAGTTGTAAACTTGTTCACAGTATTTTTTCCATTCAATTTTCAATATAAAAAGAGAGGAAGTCCTCTTACAAAATAAAGCTAAAACAATCACCCTCCATACTCTACTTGGGACTCTCTACTCTACTCTACTCTACTAGTCATATACAAACCTCCCCAGCACTGTCTAAGTTTTATTGATGATTTTACTGAGATGCTTTCAGTCTTGTGCACAGACTTTGATAGTTTAGTCATTACAGGTGATTTTAATGTACATGTGGATAATGTGTGTGACAGAAGCGCTAAAGAGCTCAGTTCTGTCCTTGAAACCTTTGGTCTGACGCAGCATGTCAGCGAGCTCACCCACAACTGAAAACAATGCAAATGTGGTCAGTGTTGCTCTGTTTGATCATTTCTGTGTCTGTTATTCCCAAACCAGCGGCTGGTCCTGCAGTTGTTCGAAGGAGACACATAAATGATAACACAGGTGCAATGTTCATGGAAATGATACACTTTAAAAATGCCTCGTGTTCTAATGTTGATGATTTGTTGAACTCTGTGACTTCAAGTGTTTTGAATGTTGTAGACACCATTGCCCCGATGAAGGTTAAAATGGTTAAAGATAAGCAGAAAGCGCCATGGAGGAATGATGACTTGGTCAGGACACAGAAAAGGGAGTGTCGGAGGGCCAAGCGGGAATGGCGCAAATCAAAGCTCTAGGTTCATTATGAGATTTACAGAGAAAAGATGCACATGTACAACCACAGTTTATGTAGAACAAGGGAGAGGTATTTTTCGAACATTATTGGAAGTTGCAGAAACGTGTCGTCCAGCTCGACTGCCATTAGAACTAATTTCTAACTCATTTTCCTAAGTCCACTGAATTTGCAGTATTCTTTAATGACAAGGTTCAGGGCATTAAAAATGCCACAATGCAAGTAACAACCCTGCAGCCACCTAGACACTTAGAGCTGGCTCACTTTGCACCTGTAACTGACAAAACTGTCCAAGAGATCACTGTCCAAGAGATTGTCACCAGTCTGAGTTCATCTACATGCTGCCTCCATGTGTTACCCACTAAATGTCTAAAGTCTGTGCTCAACAGTTTGCTATCACCACTCACACACTTGCACAGTTAACATGTCACTTCAATCTGGAACATTCGAGAGCTTTGAAAACTGCAGTTATCCAGCCTTTCCTAACGAAGGGCAGTCTTGATGGCATAGTACCGAACAATTACCGACTCATCTCAAATCTGCCGTTTTTAGGCAAAGTCCTTGAAAAAGTTGTTTACCAACAGCTTACTAACGTTCTCCAAATGAACAATTCCTTTGATGTTTTCAAGTCAGGTTTTAGACCGCACCACAGCACTGAGACTGCTCTTATCAAGGTGACAAATGACATCCGCCTGAACACTGATGCAGGCAAAGTCTCAGTCTTGATCCTGTTAGATCTGAGTGCTGCCTTTGACACTGTCGATCATGGGATCCTCTTACAGAGACTAGAGGACTGGGTGGGCATTTCTGGTACGGCACTAAACTGGTTTAAGTCCTATTTAGAAGTCAGGGAGTACTTTGTTGAAATTGGAAAATGTGTCTCAGATAAAATGTCCCTGAGCTGTAGGGTGCCCCAGGGCTCAATCCTGGGACCCCTTTTGTTCAATCTCTACATGCTGCCGTTAGGGCAGTTAATACGCAGCAACAATGTGTCCTACCACAACTACGTAGATGACACTCAGATCTATGTCTCACTGGCAGCAGGTGAATATGGACCAGTGGATTCACTCTGTCATTGCATCCAACAGATCAGTGTGTGGATGCAAAACAACTTTCTCTAGATAAACTCAGACAAGACTGAAGACAAGAGACCTCCAGTCTCTCTCTCTAAAACCTTCAAATCAGGCTAGAAATCTAGGTGTAATAATGGACTCGGACTTGAACTTTAACAGCTACATCAATAACATCCACATCTTTTTACTAAAAAACATTGCAAAAAATAAAGGTATACTGTGAAAACAAGACTTGGAGAGACTTATCCATGTGTTTGTCTCCAGTAGGTTAGACTACTGTAATGGCCTGCTCAGTGCCCTCTCCAAATGGGGCTGCTCTATGTGTGCACACTGTATGCATGTGCCTGCATGCTGCGCTGGTGTGTGTGTGCTATACAACAGGGTATATGCCCTGAACCCCTCTTTGGGTTGCATGTTGTCTACCACTATTCGCAAGATATGGACCTAAATGTTTAGTTGTGTCCAACAACTGTCAATATTTGTGTAGCACTCTGAGATTCCATGGAATGAAAAGTGCATTATAAATAAAATGTATTATTATGATTATTATTATTATGTATTATTATTAATGTGAACGTTGGAGTTGTTATCTTACTGACATATTACATAAAAAAACAAGAGCTACCATAAAAAGTGTTGAAATCTATATGTGACATGTAGATTCTGTCCTTCCTGTCAAGGCCAGCCTATTGTTTGATCATAGCCAAATCAGACAGGTTTGGGGTTGAAGTTGCACTTCTACAAATAGCTGCCCTCAGGGACCAAGTGGTGCAGCTGACCTCCACTTCCAAAACTATGATCCAACTCAAGTGTCAGAGTGTTCCAGAGACTAAAACTGGACCCGCGACAAAGGACAATGACTTCTGAGCAGTAGAGCACCACCGAGCAATTTGTATTTTTCCTGAACAAGCTGCAGCTCTGGGCTTGTTTGTTGGCACAGGCTGTGGCTGTATACGCAGCATTACACTGCTGACAAATGAAGGGGTTGATACAACAGCAAGAGCAAACTGTGGGAACAGTCACACAGTCGTCCTGTCCTCCCTGCTAGAGCAAAGTGAAACGTTATTCATGATCTTCTCTGAAGCCAGCTGCTGAGGATTAAAATGTAACCAGTCTCATATGTTTGTTCACACAAGCTGGAAAATGAGATTGGAGCACTGCTCATTAGAATAATATCAGCAAACTAATACTGTATGAGACTGATTAATGAAAAACAGATACAGTATGTGGATTGTAAACACTTACAAGCTATTCTTAGCTTAAATATTTGCTTCTATATCAATTAGCTAATTCAGTATAATAAAATTTTAAATATTACAGTGCAGTGTACCCCTATTTAGATATGCATGGCCATGCTTACATGTATAGCATGTAATCTCAAATGAGAAGAATAAAATACATTATGAATAAATACTAATACTAAGTCATATAAAGCATCCCCAAGATGAACACATGACTTTTTCTACCCTTATGACTGTCAATATTCAGAAAGAGGTATGGTAATGGTGGCAGAATTGGGCAGTTTGCCCCAAGGCAGCTGTACCTTATCACCACAATGTGAGAGTGTTCATGGTGGGTAAATCAATTATCAAATCAATCAATTATCAAAAGCGAGCATGATACAAAGAAACCTTCCCCTGCCTTTTACTATTGTTTCTGCACCATTTTGTGACAGCTAAAGTGAATACTTAAAATAAAAATGTGCTTTCCCTAACCTCAAGTTCATTGGTGATTAAAAGCACTTTAACATTTATCTGTGAATGTCGCAGCTTGTTTATCATGGCTTATTAGCTGTCATCTCAAAACATGCCTGAATAACCTGCAACGCTGAACCACGACAGTAAGGCTATAACCCGTAAAGGCAAATTAAAATGCCCAGAGGGCGAGTTAAAATGCCCAGAACATTGGTGCAGTCAAGTGAAATAAGTTGAGAAATAATTTTTATGAGCACATTATTACAAATTTCTTACATCGTAATGTGTTTCTGTTATAAAACATTTTGATTAATGCAGCTTTTGCAAATCACATTATTAAAAAAGACAGTGGGCATAAAACACTAGCACAAAAAGTATAGAGATAATGATAATTCAAGTGAGGAAAATGTCTGCTTCAGCATTACATTTTATGGCCCACATCATGTATTATTTAACTCTCCTATTGTTACATTTGAATAGTCAAATTAAAGCAAGAAGTATGGTGCTAGAAGAAATGAAAAGTTTGAGTCTTTATTTGCAGTCTTTAATATTTTTGTGTTTACTCCACAGAACAGCTGCCAGCGCCCTCCCTGACAGCTCTGTGATAAGAGCTCACACAAACACTAACAACAGATGTCTTGTAATTGTTGTGTTGTCGTTATGAAAGCGCTGCATTTCTCCCACTTATTTATCTCCTCTGACATTTCCTCCTTTCTGTCTCCATTCACTTGAGATATGAAACACTAGATGCTCTTTCGGTACACCCTCGTGCACAGATCACAACAAATGGATCAAAGGAGGTGAAAAGATCAGGCATTTGTTATATCACAAATGTTGGTACTAATATGTGTGCCAAAGCTAGGTTAATATATTGCAAAGGAAAATTCAGTTTTATCAACTGGACACAAGTTTTTAGAAGAGCTAACTAGGTGTGTTAGTTTCAGTGTAGTTATCTACTCCCTTCAGATAGATATAAGGCAGTGTCCCACCAGAAATCTGACCAGATCTGAAGAAGCTGACGGGATGAGCAGCCAAACGCCTTCACTCTAAAAGCTTTTGTCCAGTTGACAGAATTGAATTTTCTTTTGCTATAGATACTGGATGACTGAGGGATTACACAGACATCTAGGTTAATTTACTATTCACAAACTATTGCATATAAACCCAATCTTCAAAAATGTCACATGGTCAGAACAAACAACGATACACGATGGCATCGTTTGGCTGTCTCTACCTGTGCTCTTATGTGGACCAAAAAGGATTAAATCCTGCTTGTGAAGGCCCACTGGAGCTGGAGGTGAAGAGCCTGTGACATTGTGCAATGATGATAAATGACAAAAAGTTTGCACAAACTCTGTTTATAAAATCAAACATTTGCCCACTAACAAGAATACTACCACTGCCAAATAAGTAGGGCTGGATAAAGAGTAAAATCTGTAAAAAAAAAAACTACTTTCAAGGAAAGTTTGGCTGGTTTGAAAGTTAACCTTGATTTTGACAGAATGGATTATGAATCCATGAATCTCAGTTTCCTTTTTTTTTAAATCCTTGTAGTTACACACTGTATTTCAAATTCTGATAGCAGCAGGTTGAGGGATGTCTCAGGTGAGTGCTAACTAGCCAGGCAGCACAGTTCCCTTTAAGCAGCAGCATACAGGCTCACTCAGGCTAGCACCAAGACTCCACGCTAGGATATAGGACTACCGGAGCGAACACCAGCCTTCACACTCTCACAGTCAGAGTAAATGAACATCTACAATGGAGGCCACCAGGGAGCGACAGGCCTGGCTCCCGCTGCCTGCTGCCCACTTCTCCAGCCCATGTGAGGGGTGGACGCTGCGGTGAGTGCCCCCTAACTGCTCCGCTGGTCAGATGTACGTGTTTAGACTTCACTGCACATGTCAAGACAGATGTGCAGTAAGGAACAAGGACGAAGTGCTCCTACGAAAAGTGATGGACAGAAATATTGAGGTAAAGGTAAGAAAATGTTGATTGATTGTAAATGAGACCAGAGTGAGTGCAGTGTGGTTTTATATTATCAAAGGTAGAAGAAGAGCCTCGAAAATCAGTGCTTAGGTCAATACTTTTCACTCAGTTCTAAATTTTAAATAATTTAGCAGCAGGGGATGGAAATATACATTTTTTAAAGAGTTAAACTTTAAGCATTTTTTTTTCACTGCAAAACCTACATGCTGCATTCATGTGGTCCTTGCGCGGTTGGGTTTCTGAAATGTGGAGTCTGGGTTCTGACTTGTTTTATGTCACCAAATATAAAACCTGAGTCTGAGTCTGTATTTGACAGCATTTATTAGAGCCAACCAGTAAGATTTGTTGTTGTTAGCCTTCTAAAAGCTGTTTTTTGTTTCAGAAAGCATCCAAGATTCAATTCTCTCTGCTTTTAGTACTGTTGCCCAAGTCACCTAACTGTAAACCATGTGTGGTGACTCATTGTACGATGATGTCCCCCAAACTTTCCAGACTCACTTTCTATTGTAAAATGAATATTCCATATTAGCAGTTGTGGTGTTTCTTTGAAGAAACAAAACAAATGATTGTTCATAGGTGCAGCACTTGTCAAAATTGAGAAGTATGGTCGTCCTGACCCTGGTCTTGACCCCGCGTCGCTCTGTGCTTCAGTATGAATGCCAAACAGGACACTCTTAAGCAAGAACAATGAGCGCCAGCCTCTGAGACCCATCGAATTATGCACATCATATTTCTCACCGTGTTCAATTAATAAGGGTCTATTGAGTTTTTGCCCATCCATCAAGAATAATAAATACAATATTTCCTTCAAGAATCATTTATGGATGATTTATGCTTCAGAGTCGACCAAGAAATTCGAGAAAGAGAGACTGGGGGAGGAATCAATACATGACACAGTATTGTATTACGCCATGCCAGCCCCCATAGAACAGAAATCATTCAGGTAGATGGGGTCGGGGCTGTAATCAAGTGCATCTCCAGTTCACAGATTTTCTACGATAATTTGTCTATACTCAGAAATGAGCTGAATTCAATACGCAATAATTGTTCTTGATTATGGGTCAGTTCAAATTACTGTGTGTGAGAATCAGAGGCAGGACCAGCTGGGCATGTTTCAAGCCTCTTCGCTAATGGATGGCCCATGTTTAAGACGCTAAGAGCTAATAAAGAGTAATGGGCTTGTGGCTTTCGCCGGGGGACCGCGGAAAGGAGCTATTTTGAGTTCATGAGAGAAAGCATCATCTCGGGGATTAAAGAGTATCGACCAGGCCAAGGAGTAAACACATACTCTGCCATGCTGCTCCACTGGCCTATTTGGTAAAAAGGCCTGCAGATGGGACAGCAAATAGGCACTGTTTGTTGGTATAGGGTCAGCGGGGATGTCATTATGGAAGGCTGGGAGCTAGAGCCTCCAGGTGCAGTGAGGCGGGGGGCACTGATAGGTCTGATCCAGTGTTATCACAGCAAGAACCCTGGGCATCCTACAGGCAGAGAACAACCTCTTCCTTGTGCCAACCGGTGCACATGGCTAGAGGGGGCAGGGTTGCAGACATTTGGGATAAAACAAAAAGCAAGTCTGTGCGCCTATCAGTATTCCTCTTGGCCCCTCCAAACTGCGATACAACATAAACTCGGCCCCAACTCCCCCTAATGAATCTCTTCCCCTCTCACACAGCGCTTTATTGCGAAGCAATATCGTAAATCAGACTAAATACAGAGGCATCTGCAGGGGTAGAGCAGGCCAGCCCTTCAGTAAGTGTGGCGGGGCATTAAACGGTGTGTAAGCACAGTTAAAATGAGGAACAAGTGGACGGAAAGCCAAGTAAGTCTTAATGGCCACAGACTCCCATGCTCAACCATTATAAACCTGCCGACAGCAAGATAATAGCTAATATGCCCTGACTGAAACTCAAGCCTGCAGTAATGAGCAAAAAAGAAATAATTAGTTTCCAAACAAAAATAATCCTGTTATTGTAAAGCACATCTGTATAGCTAAGATAAGAACTCCACTCATTAGAGAGGAAATACAATATTCACGTGTGCCAAATCAATGTTCTGAACGTGTTCTTTGTACTGATGTAATATATCGTGATAGAAATCGAAATCTAACACCACAGATGATGGTAAAGATAAGGATGTGTGTGCGTATCTCCTTTGGAGTTTTACAAGTGTTTACATTACAATTAAAGTTTTTGTTACATGTCAGCAAAATCGACATGAAACATATGAGATTTATTTATTATTATTAATTATTTCTACGTTTGCTTCACTTTCATTTTGACATATATAAGACATATAAGAGTAAGCCTTTTTAATAGGCGATAACACATTTTGAAGAGAAATATATTGATGAAATAAATATAGACGATAAACGATAATATTGAAACAAATTTATGCCACTGACACAATCAAAATCATGAGCTGCACTAAATAAATAGCAGAATGAAACACTTTAGTACTTAGTTTGTATCTGTAATGAGTCATAGAAGTTATTAATTCAGCCTTTTACGGCTTAAATCTGATCATTTAGCCAAAAAAAATTCCCCAGCAGTGCAAAGAAAATGTACACACGATAAATACTGACCCCCAAATATATTGTTCCAGCTTTCATCTATTGAACAATAAATCAGTACAGTAATTATGACAGGCCTACTTTTTAATACAATTACATAAGCGTGTGTAGTCTCCGTCCATCCAGAGGAAACACTGCTGTCTTGGACCATTTTTGATCAATACTGACATTACATTTATAGGCATATGACAATTTTTGGGCATCCATTTTGCAGACAAATCATAATTGAATCTATTTCATTTATCAATTGACCATCTCTGGACTCCACGCACTACTCTCCACAACTACAATAATGCATACACAGATTTGCCCACGTTTTCAGCCTTGCTCAAATCTATAGCCACATCGTGTGATCATGTTAATACTACTGCAGATCAGAGGGCTAAAGGAAATCAAATTAAGACAAGATTCAACACAAGCGTAACAGATTGATTATGGATGGCAGTGCTGTGATTTGGCTGTGCACTGTGCCTCTCTGATGAGCAAGGAAAATAAGAGGCTGTCTCTAATAATGGAGGTGGGTGCCTATCAAGCTAATCTGGACTGGTACTTGTACGGCTGCAGCATTGACAAAATCTTGACTGCAAAAGTTTTACTCAAATCAAAACTTCTTCCACTGCTGGGAATTTTCAATTTGAAGTAGGTGAATTAATTAAATCAGTTTAGAAAGCCAGAGTGGATTGAAGATTTTCCCTCCAAATCCCTTTATTTAGAGTGAGGTGTGAAAAACAGAACAGTAAAGTGTGTGCATGCTTAAGTGTCGGCTTATCCAGTCCTGCTCACTCTCCAAATCTACTAGTAACCCTCTCCCCAAGGTCAGACGCACGCAGTACTGATAATTCAACTCTGCACTCCTCTGACAAGGCTGAATTTTGCGTTTCCAACTTGACTACGAGCTGGGAGCATTACTGTTTTTTACACATCATCAATGCAATGTAGTCTAAAAAACACCAGCCAGGCATAACAATGTGACCACTACTGGGTAATATCACAGACTTTATATATAAATGGACATGGCTAACCCGCTAGCCGCCGCGTTCCAAATAGGAAGTGAGCATGGGCGCAATTCCGGCTCTACTGAATCTGTCAAAGGGGTGTTACCTTCAACAGCCTTGCTCCGGATTGGCTCTTTGGTTGCTATGATACTCTCATCGTAATTCCTAAATATACTATATTTTTTGTACAGATTGATATCAGTCTGGTCCCCACACCCTCTGTTGCATCTCAAGCCTGGCAAAATGTGATCGCGCAATCGTGCAGATTAGTTGTTTTTCAGTGACGCATGTGACATGAGTTTAGTGCTTCGCTCATTGATTCTGCAGAAATCCGTGTTTTTCAGTCCCCTGTGATATTTTTTTCCTTTATTTTTACTGATACGGACGGACCATGTGTGTCCCCGATTGGCTAATCACCTGTCAATCATGCCCATTTGAAAAAGGGGAGCTTCACCGATGACAAGACTCACATCTTCATAAAGTATTGACAAAGTGTGTATTCTGGATCTCAGGCAATGGTTTTGGCATTGGCTATGGTGAACATTCAGGGTCTATAATTTTAGCAGTTACTTTGTTTAATTAATCACAATATTATTTACGGTAATGTTGGGTTTCAGATGACATCACTACATTCTATAGGCCAATATTATTTAATACAGATGGGGCCAGCTAAAATTAATAGTTTCAAAATGTAGACTGTGAATTCTTAGGTCTAGTCAATAATAGAAATGATCAAGTTCAACTTTTTTTTTCTTAGATATTTAATGGCAAAGTACAATGTAATCAATGTGGAAAGCTGTCTCTTGCCCCCTATTCGGGAGTACGACATCATCACATTCTATAATATGAAAACCGGCAATAGAACATTAAGCTTTGGTTGACAGCCAGGTTTGTTGTAATTTAGACCCAGATTATGCCTGTTGTAAAATTTCATCTTGGTAGACATGGCAGAACTTGGAAAGCCCAATGCGTAATGATGAGGTGCAGAACCACTGATAAGGATGTTGATATTCACCTTATGCCGTGGACGCCGCCATCTTCATTCGGGTTGTATTATTTTGCATGGTGCCGATCTTGACAGCAAATAAGTTCTATACGGAAAACAAAGCCGCTTTAAAGCCTCCCAGAGAATTGGTGCAGTGTTGACTTGTTGGTGCACAAGAACATAGAAGCTTTACACAAATCATCCTACTTTATATCATATTTTAGTAGCAAAACTTTTCTCAAATTCTCCATTGAAATGAATGGGACTCCCGCTTAACTGGAAGTGCCAACACAAAGAAAGTGCGGTTTAGTAGCATTTAGAAGTATCAGACAACTGTCTACAGTGGTCAGTACAAGAAACCAATGGCAAAACAATGACAGGGGATACACAAATACAGTCTGTGAAGTACTATCACCACATTCATTATCATGATGAACAGTGCTGGAGAAGTGCTGTGGCTGATTGGTGTAACTTTATGACAAAACACAGTCAGTTATCTTCAAATACAACCCTGATGTTATAAACCTCAAAATGCTTTCTAAAAGAACAGATTCAGGCAGTTTCAATTCTAAAGGCTTTGAAGCTGCAGGCAATACATTTTATGTCCAAAGAAGAATGATGTAAAAGGCACTACACAGGTGCAGATTCACTTAGAACAAGGAAACGATTTCTCTTTGAATAAAATACAATATGTCCTTTATGCGTGAGTCACTGCAAGTTTTACGGATATAGATAATTTGTCTTTTAGCCGTCAGCCATTGTTAAATCTGTTACAAGAAAATACATACAATCGTTACTGCAGGCTAACACATGGGCTATTACAAACTACATATAGGACCACAAGATTGTTCTTTTACTTTTATAAGAACACATTCTGGTGTCATTGTGGTGACGTTACATAATTAGATTCTTTCTTCTATTAAAAAACTTTTTTTCAAGCACAGGAGAGAAAAAGGCTTGTATCATAGTTCCAGATGGGGAGGATTTACATCTGCAGTTTAACTTTAATACCTGCCAGGAGTGAGATTTCAAAACTGTGGACAAGCGACTATTTTAGGCTAAAGTCAACAGCTGTTGTGCAAGAGAAGAGTATTTTAATCCTATTTGATTATGCCAGTCCAATATGTCATCAACATGTTTTGAATACATTTAAAACCATTTAAATGGTCTGATATGAGTGGCCACACAAAGCCTCACACATTTCTTTTAGTAGAAATTGATTCAAAGGAAAATTCGAAGTGTAAAGTAATGTGATAAATTACAGTTGTTTACTTTGATAACCCCCCCACAAAGCATGCTGGGAAAGTTTAATCATGTGATCAACCTTAACTAATAAGTGCACGGCGCTGTGAGGTAGACTGAGATGGCTCATTAAAGCTATTACTGCAGTGCTTATTTGAGAAGCACAGTCAAAGTAAAAAACAACTTGACCTTTGAAGAACATTTCCTTTATTACAACCAATATGTTTGTGGTGCAGTATGAACTTATGCCTGACAAGCCTAGTCTACATGCTGTTTTACATTACAAAGACGTGTACTAGTTTGGAACCATACCCTGTCTCCACAAAATCTGATGGACGTGACTGACAGGTAGTTTAACCTATCAGAGAAAGGCATGGCCCGTTCATGTCAAAACAAACATGATGGCTTATAAGAAAAAAATAAAATAAAATAAAGGACAGAAAAAAACAACATGAACTTCTGCAGAATCAACAAGCACAACATTTCTGATATGCCAATGTTAAATAACGTTTGTTTATTGTTAATACTTAATAACTTCTGTGTCACCAAAGTGTCACCAAATGTTAACTTGGGTTTGAAAAGACATAGCAGAAGTATATCACCAAAGTTCACTTTCTCTTCCTCCCCTTAAATCCTCTGTGTGAAACTCCAGATTCCTTATCAAATAATTGATAGTATCCCCCATAGGCACGGCTTTGGGGTTTATGGACTTTTTTAGTGTTTGTTGTGTATCTATCTGAGTCCATGTTTACTGTGCCGTATGACAACAAGAGACTATTGCTCCTCACTCCTCATCTTTCACTCACACAAGCCTCCTGTCCACCTGCCGCTTGCAACACATTTTTCAACGCTATTCGTTGACACTAAGATCAGATTTTGCATTTTTTTTGGTAGTTTCTATCTCAGAATAGACAGAATAAGTTCACTTTCTGACATACTTGGTTATTGTCTCTTTGCTCTTTTGCAGTGGAAGCACATCAAAACCAGCTAAGATGACTTTATGAATGTGGATAAGCATGATAAAATTCATATAATGCAAAGTGGATATGTGTGTTGATTATAAATAACTTCCTCCAGAGATTACGGAACGGCTTGGGCCAAATTATCAGAGTGAAAACGGCTGTGGTTTCTTCCAACTTTAGGGCTAATTCAGACATCCTGCATGTGGCCCAGGCAATTAAGAATGCAGCACAGATTACATCACTTTGAGTTTCTGTGGCAGTCGCCATAGTCCCTGAAAATCCAATTACAGACCCTTCACACAACTGTGTTCAAAGCTCCACAACACTACATACAAAACAAAAGCAAATGAATTCAGATGGAGGAGCAGTGGGATGCTTCAATATTGAGGTTATATATGGCTTATGTTGGGTTTCTCTTTTCTTACAAGAAATGTATCATATTCTGTATATTATTCATTTATGTAGTACTTTGTGATCTTAGCAACTTGTATCTATGGATATGGCCACTACACACACCTCTTGTACATACTAACTCAGGGAATAAGTCAGACTGCTCAGAACTGAACTCACAATCTCTTTTCAGTCAGGTCTACTACCAATTATCAGCAACTTTCTTAACACACACATACTGTATTTTTTTCCCTTTTTTTCATTCTGAAGTTGAATTATTTTAGGCTAATCCTTTCTTATCAGTCAGGTCATTCTACCACCATGCCAAGAAGCACTCACTCAATTTGGATGAAATTGAGGGCCTAGGGGTTAAGCAGCTGGATAGTGGCTGATCGGGACTGGTGAATGACAGCGCTGTCTATCCAGACTTGCTTTGCACTACACTATAAAAATATGACAAAAAGTCCACAGTAATTATATTGATTTCAAAAGTTAAGCAAGCCATTATGTTTTGTCTAGCACTTGTTTATCAAAAGTGTACCACCATAACGCTCCCACCTGACAGACATGCCCTCTGATTGTGCTCTCCAGTGTCCAGTGCTGATTAGGGAGCAATGATTGTGATTAGAACCAGTACACCAAGGTACTGTAAGGCAAGTTAACAGTCAATGGGCAATTTAAAGTACTTATAATTAGCAGAGCAGTCACACAATCAGGCTGATGTGGTTTCACTATTATAAACTGCAATATCATGGAGTTACAATATATACGTAGCTTGGTGACCATATTTGACATATTTCAAATACATTTATATCAACATGCAGAGAAGTGACAGTGGTGCAGTGGGTTGGGTGTGCAATGCAGCGCAAACCTCATCTGTGGGCAATACACTCTATGCTAGGCCTGTCACAACAACAACATTTGAATTGCATAAATAAGTAAATATAAGTAAATATAAACGATAAACGGCAATATAGAAACTAGTTTATGCCACTGACACAATAACCCAAGAGCAGATTTAAACCACAAAAACTGTTCTAAATTTACAATATTGTTAAAAAATTATGAGCTGCAATAAATAAACAACAGAATGAAACACTTTAGCACTTAGTTTGCATCTGTAGTGAGTTATAGAAGTTATTAATTCAACCTTCTATAGCCATAAAATAACCAAAAAATTCCCAGTAGTGCAATGAAAATGTGCGCAAGATAAATATTTACCCCCAAAAAATATTGTTCCAGCTTTCATATTCTGAATGATATAGTAATTATCAGGACTGGCCGACTCTATGCCCTAATATCACGGTGAATAGGGTACTTTAGTTGAGGGTACAGAATTTTTCTAATGTTTTAAAGTTTCTGCCTTAGGGGTGGTCGGTATATACAAAAACTAACATCTTGATTTTTTTTTAACCCCATGACAAATAGCAAAAGAAAAATTCAAGTCTGTCAACTGGAGTGAAGACATTTCGCTGCTCATCCAAGCCGCTTCTTCAGTATTAGTCAAATTACAGGTGGACACTGCCTTATATCTGTCTGAAGGGAGGAGCTCACTACACTGAAACTAACACACCTGCTTGTGGTGTGTCAGTTTCAGTGTAGTGAGCTCCTCCCTCAGTGTAGTTAGCTCCTCCCTACAACTTTTTGTCCAGACAGATTTGAATTTTTCTTTTATTATAGATCATACCTGGATGACTGAGGGATTACACACCACATGATGAAGACAAATCGATCAGAAATGTGCTAAAATGTGCCAATAAATGTCGTGGTAAAGGTCCGACTACCGCAGCAAAGTTAAACGGACTGTAAAAGTAACCAAACGAGTGCGGAAATATACATTTATAGCCTTGTTTGAAAGATTACACTGTAGGTTTCTCATATTTTTTACTTCTAATCAGCTTTTTTGGCAGCCATGTTTAAGTATCTTTTAAAAACAATAAACTCAGTACTCCAGTTTTGCACATTTCCAAAACAACAATTGCAATATTACGATTTTTTTATATACCCGACAGCCACCTCTGTGCTAGGACTATATATCTAAGTTCTTTAGAAAAATGTGAGCCAGCTTCATGACCTCAACATCGCCTCTGTAACAATATTATTCACAGTAGTACAACAGAGCCAAAAATAAAGGACCACTAAAGCAGAATTTATGGTACAGAATTATGTAGTACCCATCCATCAGTGACAAACACAAGGACATCAGGATCAGACCTCTACAGACAGACACCCAGGGGACACACTCAGTGACTCATGTAACTCCTCTTCCACGCTGCATCTATAACTTTATTATTGCTAACTCTACTTTACTTTAGAGGTGCATGGGCAACATACTGAATTATCAATATTGTGAATGTTATTATGGCAATTATGAATAGTGTGTATATAGTTTATGAAAAAAAAAAAAAAATCAATATGCTGCAGATCGAACTGGTCAAACATGAAAAAAACAAAACAAAACAAAACATTAATCTTTCAAATACCATGTTATTTTTCATTTTAATTGCCAAAATATCTTCTGATTGTCATTATTAGGATATGTCAACATTTCTAGTAGTATCTGTAGTAAGTATCTGTAGTATCTCACTTGTAATCTGTCATTGCCTATTTTTATTTGAAACCACTTAACGTATAATGTCATAAGCACCTAAGTATCTTTCCTTGTAATTCTTTTAAGAGCAGTACATTACTATTCTGTCATAGTTGAAAGGACAACACACTGATTATTCACCCATCTGAGCACTCAATAGGCACTACTCATATTTCTGTATTAAAATTCAGGGCCAGTGTAAGGGCTGATGTTCGGCATTCTGCTGCATGGGCACGCCACTTTGAATCACAAAGAGCTCCACTACTTCCATTTGAACATAATCTTGACAATCAATCAGGCACACCACAAAGAAGTCAATGGGCCTTGACAATATGTACCTGTCACATCATTGGCGCTAATGCATTTGGCCAGGATGGCTCTGACAGACAGTGGCGGCTCTGCACACACAATACACTGACAGGCCTTTGTCCAGCCACCTGCCAGCGGTTACTCTAATCAAAAATGCATAAGCTATTGGTGAGATAGATGAATCTTTGCTGACGGGAAGGAATCCCGCGACAGCTATACTAGTCCCGGGGCACTTACAGTTAGTGATGGTGATTTTTTGCATTAAAAGGGTTTACACTTTAATGCAGGAATGTCACATTTGGTCTCGGATGCATAATATTACACTGTTAAATGCATTCATTGCCCCAGTGACTTTTGTAGTGCTGTAACAACTAATACTGTTTCATATTACATTATTTCATTTGCTTTTTTTGCTTAGTTTTTTTCTTAAGAGGTTTAATAATATTTTTTCTGTAACTGATCAAAAACATTTAAAGGTCTTTCTGTTTCTTCTGTTTTGGGAAAACACCTTTTACGCCATAATGTATAAAAACCTGTTGGATAAGAACCAGGTGGAAACAATGATTTTAAGACTCTTAAGAGACTTTTCTCTCTCGTGATTGAACATCAGATTGAGAGAAAAGACTAAGTGGATAGGCTCATTATTGAGAGTCTTAAAAATATCAAATTATTCCTTTTTGTCAATATCGCCCACCTTTAGTTGGTACAGGGAAGAACCAGGACAGTACTTCAGTTACAGTTTTTTTCAATCGATTTAGCACATTTTTTGAAACTTGGTTTAGTTTGATCGTTTGATTCAAACATGTATCTGAACAGGGCTCAGGTGGTTAAATCATTTGGTACATTTCTCATCAGATCACACAGTGCTCAGGCTCTCTCTCAGACACTTGACACAGCATCATTCACAAACATACACCAGTGAATTCACCTTGCTTTTTTGTTCAATACTACAGGCCTGTGACTTTGGCCCAAACTCTGTCACTTTCAATATAGAAACTCAATTTTCAAGAACACATTACATGTTGTAAAAAAGGTTTTGATGTATTTACTATTCTGACATCTCTCAATTTTCTTCAGCATATGTATTTGTAAAATCCAATGTGCAGATTTATTTCAATTATATTTTTCACAAAAATGTTTGAATATATCGACTGGTTTGGGACAAAAACCACAGCTCTTCCAGCCCCAAATGTGTAAATGTATGAAGCCCATTTGCAATAAACCAGTGATTCTCTGTGGCCCCTGAGCAGGACTAAAGCTTCTGAGCTGCTCTGTCAAATGAATCACAGAGCACAGAAAAACACACGAGCACAGTCTGACACTTTTCATGGTAAAACTTGCTTTTGGAGAATGACTGATCAGTTTTCAATGTAAAACTGCATTTTGTTGAGCTAAAATTTTGTTTAGATAAACTGTAACCATGTTTGGGATTCTGTGTGAACTGTTTTGCAAATGTCAATTTTCAATAGAGAAGTGTGTCAACGCGACTGAAAAAAAACTGTAATTGGGTCCTTGACGTGACATCCATTTTACTTACTGGTACTTTACTTCCAAATAATATTTTTTCTTCCTCCAAAATTGAACTATGCACAAATATGTATTCTATAAATTATATATAGTTTTAGAATGAAGTTGTGTTTACATTTTTTGTATTTTAACAAAAACACCAAAATGTCCTGCAGTGTGACTGTAACACTTTTCTTCAAAAAATTCTAGAATGAGTTTCTTGTGTCAAAGACAGTTCATAAAGGGGTTAGCATAAATGTAAGCAAAGTATACAATTATACCTTTATCTCTACTTTAAATCTTAAAAACATATAAACAGCTTAATCCTGTAATCCAAAGGGTGTCCTGCGGTGTGACATGAAAAATCACATATTTAAAAAGACTGTCACACTAAATTCTGTATGTGCCTGACATGGATGCACCAGGAACAGCTCTGAAGTTAAGGGGTTAAGCTGCAGGTCAAAATTATTTTTATTTTTTCTGATTTTTGTAAAAATCCAACTTTTCTGAAAAACTTTGAACATGCACCAAGTGGTGTCCTGTGGTGTGGCAGCTGAAATTCCTAGGACAAATACAAGTCTAATTCTTAAAAAGATTCTTTAAGATGGAACAGTTGAAACATTATTAAACCAGCAACTTAGACATATTGAGTGATTTATTAAAATTGTTTAACATGGCAATTTTTTTGTCAATGTCCAGCGGGTTAACCAGCTGGGTAACTGATCACACCGCAGGGAATATTATAACATCTAAAATTGCGCAAAAAATATATATTATGCTGAAAAGGCTTCCTTACAAATGTTTTAGAACTGATTTGTTTTTAAAAATAATTTTTGTATGTTGCTACAAAGGCATGACACACTGCAGGACAGAAAAAAGCTGTTACACCCCCAAACGTCAAGTGCCCAATTAAATCTCTTGAATGTCTGTGGGTGATAGGAGAAAGCTGAAGTACCCAGAAAGAGTTGAAAGTGGTATGAAAGGGTATTGCAATAGTAACTTTACGGAATAAAAAAATTGAAATCATCAAGGCTTTTGCTGAATGAGCTAGTTCCTACTGTTTTGACTCTGTACAAGGCTGCTTTTAGCACTAGCCCCAGTTACCAAACTGTTGCATCATCAGGCAGCGTTTGCGCTTCGTTTTGCGACGACAGGAAGCGTACTGTTAAAATATTCAAAAAAGCCTGAAGTCTGAGATGATGTTCTGTCATTGAGACCTAGTTAAATTGAGTCAAAATAAGGTCTGTCTTAGGGCAGTTAATTTAATTTAAATATTTAATAAAATAGGTTGGGTTCATGTGACACCACAACATTGTAGACCTGCCCTCCACTCAGTTTAGGGCAGGTCAGAACTCTGTGACAGAATGTGTTTAATTGTCAGATTTGTTGTCCTGGTTTATGGTTAATAGCTCTTTAATTACTAGGCCAATGGAACAAAAACTGGCACAAAGTCCAATGTCTTCTTTGGCAGCATACATAAAAAAGGATTTTTCACAATAGCTTCAAAAAGACATGACTCTTGTCAGTTGACAGGACTTTAAGCCATGAGATTAATATGGAATACTGTACACCCAATCTCTAACAAATAATAAGGGGCAACATTTGTGGGTCATAAGTAGAAAACCCTGGGACGTGAATGCAATCTAATGACATCTAACTGTTTTAAATCATCAGTGATACGCTTGGGGCATTTTAGTTGAGAGGCCTGTAGTAAAAGCTTGTTGTTGAGTAAAGTTCAGACTCATTTTATTATTAAATGCCATTAATTAAAATAGTTTATTTTTTATTGTGATAACTTTTTGCCATTTTGGTCCTTATCTCTCTCAAATTTCACAAATTGTGTGAATTATAACAAGCACTGCTGCTCCTACAAGACACACAGCGATCTTCCCTTTACAGCCCCATACAATTCCCCTCCATTCACCTACTCTAATCATAAAATTGATTAAATAGAATGTGAGATGACACTAAAGAGGCAATTAACAGAGGGTATGAGTAGATGTGCTGTGTGGAAATATTATACTGATGATATATGGATTTTGGGGGCAAAACCCTTTATTTGCTTGCCTCTCCCACACTTTTTTACATAATAAAAATATCAGTGTTAGCATTACATTGCTTATAGACTGGAAATTAGACAAAAAAGTGCACAGATGCATGAAATAAGTCACAATGGAAACCAAGTATTTCCAAGTATTGTAAAAAAAAAGTATGCAATTATATTGAGTGTTTAAATACTCCGAGAGTAATTTTCAAATTCCACAGACAACTACACATAACCATATAATTTGAATTCATCAAGGGACACCACTATGTATAATATAAACTTTCTAAAGAGAATAAATATGATCTTTTATATGACAATTGCCTGAAGCCATTGCTAATAAACCACATCATTTTTGCATAACTCAGTGCTAAATTCTTTTGTAATCTCCTCATTTGTACAGAAAGCTGAAATATAAACTTGCAAGGTGTATAATAAAGATAAGCAAACAGATGTTAAATTTTCAAATGTTTTGAGTCTTGAAAAGTCTATAATACATTTTATTATATCAAGCCATACACTATCTTTGGTGATCTATACATGTTTGAGAACAACCCAAAAATGACTTGGAGAGGCTAAGGAGTGGAATCTACATCTTTTTTTTATTAGTGCTCCCAGTAACACATCTTTGAAATACATGCTGGTGCACCCTCAAAGCCACAGCCATAAAACAGCCTTGATAATAACACCACAGAGCTGGGGGTTTCTCTGTTCTTTCCATGTAATATAAAAATAAACAGCAAAATTTCAACTTTATACTAAAGTTTTAGTTTAATAGCAAAACTGCCAACAAACAAGCAAATTACGTAAAGTATCTTTATCCACAGTAAGTCCATGTAAATTATGGACTCATTTAAAACCTGATAACCATATGCACGTGTAATACATCAGATATCAGAAAGCAGCTTCATAGCATTTCATTTCCAAACAAAACAAAATTTAAGAAGTCAAACTACAACCATTTTAATTTCTTAAAAGTCAATGACCTATATTTCTTATTTAAGTCACAAAAGAAGACTTGTAATGGCTATAGTAGCCAATAGTAACATTGGTA
>KN477817.1:0-12847 GCA_000787095.1 Periophthalmodon schlosseri | reverse complement strand
CTCTGATGATTCCGGGGTCTTTGCGTGAGTCTCATGTGATGCTTCGCTGTGTTTCCTGCAGGTGTCCCCAGTGATCAGAGCAGTGGAACCTCCTCTCCTCTGTGTGACAGCGGTCTGCACCTCAACTACCATCCCAACAATACGGTACGACCTGTGCACTTCTGACTTATGTAACGGTATGAGAGGTAGTGGTGGTAGTGGTAGTAGTAGTAATAGTAGTTGTAGTTATTGTTGTAATAGTAGCAGTACTAGTAGTAGTTGTAGTTGTTATAGTAGTTGTAATTGTAGTAGTTTTTGTAGTAGTAGTAGTAGTTGTTGTAATAGTAGTAGTACTTGTAGCTGTAGTAGTTGTAGTAGTTGTAGCTGTAGTAGCAGTAGTTGTTGTAGTAGTTGTAGTAGTAGTAGTAGTTGTTGTTGTTATAGTAATTGTAATTGTAGTTGTACTAGTTGTAGCTGTAGTAGTTGTTCTAGTAGTTGTTGTAGTACTTGTAATTGTAGTAGTAGCTGTAATTGTGGTTGTAGTTTTTGTAGTAGTAGTTGTTGTTGTTGTAGTTTTTGTAATAGTTGTAGTAGTTGTTGTTCTAGTTTTTGCAGTAGTTCTAGCTGTTGTAGTAGTTTTTGTTCTAGTAGTTGTAGTAGTTGTCCACACAGATGTTGATGTTTGCCTGTAATGTTGAGCCAGATGGTTAAACTTTAAGTAACTTTCGCTGAAAACTGTGAGTGGGCTCATTCCTCCACAGATCTAAGTCGTAACTTGGCCTGATACTGCCACCTGCCTGTCTCCATTGGGATATATGAGTTCAAAGCTATACTGTGGAGCCTTACATCTCCATGGAGACGATCAGGTGGCAGATTCTCCCCCAGAAAAGTGACATAGTGACTCTTTAAGGGTCTTCAGACTGAGAGAATCTCCTCTTTACCTCCCAGTGTGATCTGGCTCAACACATAATCGACTTTATAATTACGAGTGAGAGACATAGACAGTTTTTCTACGCTCCAGTGAAACACAAAAAGAATATTGACCAAACTAGACGAGAATGAAGTGTTTTCGGAGCTGGGAAAAAAGAGCTTTGAGATGGTGATAAATCAAACGGAGAAACTTGAATGGTTGCATTTATATGTGTTGTTATTTGCAGAGCTACTTATGCCACTGTTTCAACAGTGTAAGGCCCAGTACGCCTAATACTTCATAATTTGAGGAGCAAAAACAGATAAGTGCCATTTGAAAAAGTCATCGGAGGCTTGAAGTTTACTCTGAGTATAGTGATATTTTCAAAAGTCAAATGTATTTTACTGCTGTCAAAATATATCTCCATCCCATCCTCATAAAATCCACTTACATTATACTCTTCAACTGTAGTACTTGTAATAGTTCTAGTTGTTGTTGTTGTTGTTTTAATAGTTCTAGTTTTTGTTGTTTTTTGTGTTGTTGTTGTAATAGTTCTAGTTGTTGTTGTTGATGTTGTTGTTTTAATAGTTCTAGTTGTTGTGGTAATAGTTCTAGTTGTTGTGGTAATAGTTCTAGTTGTTGACGTTGTTGTAATAGTTCTAGTTGTTGTTGTTGCAATAGTTCTAGTTGTTGTTGTAATAGTTCTAGTTGTTGTTTTGGTGTTGTTATAGTTCTAGTTGTTGTTGTTGTAATAGTTCCAGTTCTAGTTGTTGTTGTTGTCGTTGTTGTTGTTGTTGTAATATTTAACTTCATCTTGATAAAATCCACTATATATTCTACTCTTTGATTGTAAACAGCTCTATATGTGGATTTTACACAGTGGTGTGTTAACATGCTGTCAACATGTTGATGAGGTTAAGTTAATGTTGATAGAATGTTTTATTTATGTCACGAAAGAAGAAATTCATTAAGTTAGAAAAAATATTATGGTAAATGGGAAACGGTCACATTTTATATAGCACTTATATATAGCATAGTTGAGAGGTCAGATCCACTGACCCACAGGTTGGAGGTGCGATTTCAGCTGCTACAGATGAATACTGTCATTGTGTCTTTGGGCAAGACACTTAACCCACCTCACCCCCAGTGTCTGTGTGCACTGGTGTGTGAATGTGTGTGTGAATGGATGAGTGGTTCCTTGATGTAAAGAACTTTGAGACTTGAAGCTGAAAAAGCGCTATATAAAAATGTGACCGTTTACCATCCATACACCAGTGCACACAGACACTGGAGGCGAGGTGGGTTAAGTGTCTTGCCTAAGGACACAATGACAGTATTCATCTGTGGGAGCGGGATTTAAACCGCCAACCTTCAGATCAATGGACAAACACTCTACCAACTGAGCAGTTTTTATTATTACATTATAAATCATCTCATATTTTCCCGAAATTAATAAAAAAAAAAAAAAAGAAACTGTGGCTTCATAATAATAATAACTCTCTTTTTATTTCTTTATTTATTTTTACAACGCACTAAAATATTTTCTGATCAGATTAAATAAAGATTAAAGCTACTGTGAAAACTTCTAAACGAGCTCCATTCTTCATCCATTTACTCCATGTGGATGAATCAGCCCAGGGCCTGACCTCTGACCCCAGGTGGGTTGACCTCTGCCCCGTGTGAAGCGGCCCGTGTAAAGAGCTCTTGTTGGCCGTTCCAGGACACGCTGTCTTGCTCGTCGTGGCCCACGTCCCCAGGCCTGCGCTGGGAGAAGAGATGGGTGGACCTCCGCCTCATCCCCCTGCTCCACTCCCGCCTTTCCCAGTACCAGCCGGGCTCAGACGTCTGCAGGTGAGCGATGCATTCTGGGTACGACCTTAAAACAACCGCCCATATTAGGCTATTTTTTGATCTGTTCTAATGTTGTTTCCTCGTCACAAACAGACCTGGAGCTGTGTTTTGTTTCATTCACACGTGTTTAACACACAAACCCTGCAGATTTAGGCTGAGTTCTTCTCTCAAACTGAAAACACTCTGTTCCACCTTGTGATGTCATTAGGTGGTAATACAGGAAGTGCTCCACTGTGTTTTTAAACTCCACACACCTTCACTAGAATCATTTGGATCATTTCAGTCCTGGAATTGCCGATCTCCACTGAACTAAAGGTAAAAGGAGCTGTTCACTTGAAAACTACCACTACATGACATCACAAGGTGGAACAGAGCATGTTGAGCTTTTAAAATATACTGTGAATCAGATCTGGAAGGTGACAAAGTACAAGTAGTAAAGTACTGTCCTTGAGTAGAATTTTTAGGTACTTTACTTAAGTACATTTTACAGTGGATACTTTTTACTTTTACTTCAGTACATCTGAGAGCAGTATCTGTACTTTCTACTCCACTACATTTTTGGACAGGACTGAAAAGTAAAAAGTACTTTTCATGATTTGAGGGGTTATTTTTACCATGTTCGTGGAAACATCCTGACTCAAGTTTTCGAGTTCATGCTTCGTCTTTGAGCAAAAATAAATACGAAAAATTTCGAGATAGATTAATATTGTTTCTGTGACCAAAATATGTGTCATTTTTAATTTATATCACTACATTTACACTTTAACAAATGAACAACACTTGTGTGAAATACTTTTACTTTTTACTCTTGAAGTACATTTTTAATACTTTTACTTAAGTAGAAGTTTTTTCATGTGGTACTTTTACTTTTACTTGAGTAACGTTTTACCTCTGTATCTCTACTTTTACTTAAATACTCGAGTAGTAACTGTATTTAGCGCGTTCTTACAATGATCTTAGCTGGATCATGTTTACACTTGTATGTTCAGTGAAGACTAAATGAACACATGACTTTGTTTCTGATTCTGATTCCGATTCCATGACTTGTCTTAAAGTGGATGAATATAACAATAGACGAGTTGATTTTTAAGAACAACATAATGCTGCCGTAGAACTATTTTAAGGTATAAAATTCTCCGAGAAGCTTCTTTGCTCGTCCCTTTCAACTTCTAAAAATAGCCGCCTCAAAGGAAAGTAAGTTTTGAAAGTTTGAAAATACAATATTCATCTTTTATATGGAGATGTGGTTTGACCTTAGACGAAACAGCAGAACAGTGTGTTTGAGAAGACGACGCTGCAGGTAAGTGTTGGCCTCCTCTGGGAGCGATTCGCCGCGGTAAAAACATTCAAAAACTCTTGTGGCTAAATGTAGTGTCTATCTTTGTTTTGTTCTCAGGAAAAATGCCTTCCAGGTGATCGCTGTGGACGGGGTGTGCAGCGGAGTCGTCCAGTTCCAAACCGCAGACGACTGTTTGGACTGGCTCCAGGCCATCGCCAGCAACATCTCCAACCTCACCAAGCACAATGTGAGTTTCAACCATGAGCTGTAAATAAATGGGCATAGCTAACCTGTTAGCCGCCGCGTCCCACACAGGAAGTGATCATGGGCGCGCTTCCGGCTCCATCGACTCTGGCTCCAATTCACTTTCTGTGTTAAACTGTGTGCTCCATTTCACTTTACATTAGAAAACTGTGTCCTCTCTCTGTAACTGCTGCTGTCAGACTCGTCGTTTTGGTCTTAAATGTTCGTATTAACCCTCTACATGATCCTGGGGTTTTTATTTCACTATTGTGTCTGTAAATCAACATATGAACATTAATAACAGACAAATCAGGCGCCTTCTTTCCTTGAGGTCGCTCCGCTAGCGTTAGCAACAGGTTTGATTCACAGCGTTGCTAAGCGCTCGCTCCCTGCTAAACCCGCGGTGCGGGAAGGGGCGTTACCTTCAACAGCCTCGATCCGGATTGGCTCTTTGGTTGCTACGATACGCACGGTTGCAATTCCAAATATAGAACTCTGCTCCACATTGGCCCCTATAACTGCTCTGGCCTCGATGAGCTTCATTTGGCTGGAGCCGAACGCTGTGGGTGACGTCGCACTCACTGTGGGTCTATGGGTTGGACACCTCCAGTCTCACCAATCAAAAACCCGTATTGTCTCTTGACAGGGAAATTATGTGCGCAGCGACAATACAAACAAAACAAACTGTTTCGACAGCAATAACATTATAACAGACGCAGTGAACATAATTCGTTTAAGAAGCCCAGTGTTTACTTAAGCAGATTACACAATATAAAAGAGATTCATTCAGCAGTCAGACATTATTAAGAACATTCACTGGCTAAACCTCACACTCCTCCTGTAGGGGGCGCACTGAGGGATTACGCTGATCTCTTGTTGTGTTGTCACTCGGTTCTGTTTGTAGGTTTATGTGACTCGTGTTTATTTTGGGACACTTGTAGTTTTTGTTGTGTTACGTGTCTCTTATTTTGTCACTGTCTGTTAAACCTGTTACTTTTGGTAGACCACTTTTGTTCCTTTGCCTTTTTACAATCCTGTTCATTAAATTACAACTTTATTTATACCATTTTAACATCTTGGCGTTTTGTTCCCTAACCCTGGCAGAGCTGGTCGTAACAGCAGTGTGGATGTAGTGATTTTCTATCGGCTCTCAAAGCATTTCACGTCAAGGCTCCGTTCACACGTCGCTCGGCAGGTTAAGTACATTTCCCACGGACACTTGGTCAGTAACATAGGGCCTCTCAGAAGATGCTCCCACTTCAAGAAGATACTATGAGACTTCTCGCTCTTATTTAAGCGAACAAATTCCTCACTTACAGTTGTGTTTACTTAAAATAGAAGAAAATGCATCTAAACCACAGACTAAGTGAGTGTGACGGGTTAATACCAACATTTTAAGACCAAAATGACGAGTCTGACAGCAGCAGTTACAGAGAATAGAAAGTGAATTGGAGCCGATGGAGTCAATGGAGCCGGAAGAGCGCCCATGGTCACTTCCTGTCTGGCATGCGGCGGCTAGCGGGTTAGCTATGTCCATTTATATATACAGTCTATGCTCTAAAGAGAAGAGATGGTCATGGGCTGAGGGTTTGTTCTTCCATCTTCCACATTTTTTGTTAAGAACTCATTTTGTTAATGCCAAAAACCTTCATATAAACTTGTCTCTGTTCTTTGCCCTCATTTCCACTCGAGCATCAGTTAAACCCAGTAACTATGATGCTACCGGATGCTACTTACACATTATCTTTTGTTTTGCTTTTCACAGAGCAGACACACTCACACTGTACAAACATCCCAAGAGTACAGTAACATCGTGACCCACACGAGGCCCGTGCTGTAGACGCACATCTGGGCCGCTGCTGAAACAGCGCCGTTGTTTACATTGAACATATAGTAATTGGCTCACACCTTCTGTTGTTACTGGAAAAACAGATCAGATCAGACTGTCTCTGAACCTCAGACAACATGGAGGACTCATTAGTGAGAACTTCACCATCAAACAACAGCGCGAAGCTGGTCTCATTTTAGACGCAGATATTGATAAGAGTGAGTCCATATCCAAGGAGGAAGAAAACTTTTTTAACAATATAACCTTGGAAAATCTGCTTGCATTACAATACATTTCATTAAAATACAGAGTAAATATTTTTGACAGATGTTGCCGTTCTCATGCGTCAGAATGCTGCTTTTTTTTTTTTTGGTCAGCTAAAGTTTTTTTTTTTTTTTTTTTAATGTGCTGTATAAATGAACTTGAATTGAACTGAATCATAAAACGCCTAACTCCCTGATAAAGTCAATGGGTCTGGCAGCCCTTAAAAAACACGCAAACGCTGTCGTTGTGTCCTTGGGCAAGACACCTAACCCCCCTCGGCCCCTGTGTTTGCGTGCGCTGGTGTGTGAATGGGTGTTTGCTAATTAAACACGGGACCATTTACCATATTATCTGTGATCTTGTGGCGTTAATTCCCTTTTAAACGTGCTATTGGTCACTTCTGGATTAGTATTTCACATTTTCAAACTTAAAATCTATACCTCACCTCTGTTTTCAATGAGGCATTTAGGTGCTGGAGCTCCCTCTGCTGTCGGCAACAGGAATGAACAATTGAAAAGTAAACAAACGAAGCCGTGATCCCCGTGAATGCTACGCTAACAGAGCCATGAGTTTGTTATGAGCACAGTTTGTCCACAGATTGAGTCCGGTGATGGTTTATGGGCTTAAGTCTGTGTGATCCCTCAGTCGTCCAGGTCTGATCCAGAGTAAAAGCCAAAAGTTAAATTTGTCAACTGGACAAAAAGTTGTAGGAGTGAAGACGTTTCATTGCTCATCCAAGACGCTTCTTCATTTCTTATGGGTTTAAAATACGAGGAGATGTCAGGTCTGTGACGCAACTAAACAGGCAAAATGTGAACAGAGCATTTTTCAGCGCTCAGAAGACGACCTTGGCTTAGTAGATTCATTCGATGAGGGAACAGCAGATGCCTTGAAGCTGATGTCATCAACATTCTCTGAGGGGGTGATGCTAACTAAAGGCTCTGCTCTGTCTGAAGCTCTGTTACTGAAATTACACTTTAATCGGAGCTTTGTTTTAACGCAATCTGACCAGAAAGAGCTGACTTTGTTTGAAATACAATAGGCTGATGTGTGCTGTTTAACAAGTCCCTCTCAAATTACATCAGTCAAACACTAGGCAGCCGCGTTTTTTTTCAGTTAGTCACACTGACCTTTGTTTTTGTTGAAAATCGATCACCCAAACAGGACCGTGAACACTTGCGTTGATCACAGGAAGTGTTGTTTAAACTCATTTTGTTTGTTTGAGTTTTCAGACGTGGATCCTAAAAGTTATCAGGCTCCGTTTGCTCTTTATGTCCATTGTATCACCATGGTAACTGCTAAAAATGCACCAATCCAGCTTTTTCTGTTCCAATGTCGATGTCGATATTTGGGTTTAAGTCTCTGCTGATCCCTGATATCAGCCGATACCAGAGCATAAGGTAAAAAAAAATATCCAAATGTGTTATTTATCATTTAAAGTAACTACAGAACAGCTTTAAAAAATACAAGTTTAATATTATGAGACGTTCTGGGGCAGCGTTGGTCAGTAAATCGTCTTATTACGAGTTTATAAACCAAAATGAGACATCAGCTGAAGCAGTATCTCGGGAGCCAATATCTGATCCACCAAAATGTTCAATATCGCCGTTGATATCTGATACCAGTATCGTATCGGTGCGTCCCTTGTAGCTGCTGAACATTCTTCCATCGACATACATGCATTACCCCCCAGCGTCACTGCAAAGTATCAATAACACAGTTAAAAGCTCAGAAAGAATATTTTTGCATAATATGAGTTCTTTAAACCCTCACAAACGCTTTTAGTCTTAAAAAACAAAACAAAAAACTCTCTTGCATTATTCCGTTACATTCTTCTTGTGTGTAACTCCTAATTATTTAAAATGTGCTCCCATCACACAGAAACATCCTGCAATTATCTTATACATGTCTTTGCTTTTAGCCTATACGAGCAGCAGTCTGAAATTCTCCTCCCATTAACTGCATTCCCGTAGATTCACGTTCCTACAGGGAGACGTTAGCCCTTCGGTCCTATACGGATGCACTTTTACTCACATCATATAAAATAATAAGACAGCGGTTTGAGCCTTAACGCCGACATTTTTCAGTTTGTGCTGCGTCTAACGGCGACTCTGCTATTTCCACAGCATTAGAGAGACGCGCTAATGGCTCCGCACACCCCACACACGCTGGCGTCTCCGGGCCTGAGGTGGTTCTGTACCGCTGCCAGCCATTGCATTGTGTTCTGCCCACTATCCGTCCTCATAAATGATACTGTAATGATACCAGCCGCTGAAAAAGAAAACAACAACACCACCGGCGCTATTATGGGGCACATATTTGCTAGCGCCGTAACTCAGCTGATTCGGTGAAGTGGGTTTCTGCTTGGTTGGCTGTAGTCGGCGGCGTGGACTGTATAAAGAAGTGGACTGAGGGAGCGTGACGTCACCCGCAGCGTTCGGCTCCAGTCAAATGAAGCTCATCGGGTTAGAGGCTCGGCGGCGTGGACTGTATAAAGAAGTGGACTGAGGGAGCGTGACGTCACCCGCAGCGTTCGGCTCCAGTCAAATGAAGCTCATCGAGGTTAGAGCGGTTACAGTAGTATCATAGCAACCAAAGAGCCAATCCGGAGCAAGGCTGTTGAAGGTAACGCCCCTAACGCTAGCGGGAGCGACCTCGGGGAAAGAAGGCGCCTGATTTGTCTGTTATTAATGTTCACATCTTGATTTACGGACACAAGAGCAAAATAAAAACCCCAGGATCATGTAGAGGGTTAATACGAACATTTAAGACCAAAATGACGAGAGCAGTTAGCAGGTTAGCTATGTGTATTTATATATACAGTTGCAGCTAGCGAGCAGAGTCAGATGTACCCACCACATCGCTCTTGACATCGGTGACGGCTTCAGTGATTTTTTTTCCCATGTTTAGGATAATTCTACTTCATAATAACTCCCCGGGGGCTAACACATCTTGACGTTGTGCCGGGCACAAACACGTGACTCGCACAGTGAAGAGGAGGGGTCAAAGTGGGATTTGTAATTACGTCGTGCGCGTTGAGGCTTTGTGTGTGAAGGTGTCTGGGGAATAATGGAACGGGGCTTAATTGGAGTGGAGCGAGATGCGCTAAAGCTAACGCCGATAGCTTCTGTAATTCAAAGCACTTTTCTGTCAGTGGCGTTTAGCGACGGGCGCTAACAGGGGTTATTCATGCCTTTGGAGCACAGGGAGCCGCTGAAATGCAAACCCATAAACTGTCATTATTAGTAGCCATAGGTTTAACTGTGTTTTCATGTCTGAAACGAGGGTAGTATTTTACAGCGGGTTTTATAAGTACCGTAAATCTATGAGTTAGTGCGGATTGTAACTACACTATATGTCAAGGCTTAGTACAATAATCCCACATCAAACAAGGAGAAAATTATAAAAAATAGCTTCTTAAGGAAGGTTTAAAACGTATTAATGTGCAAAAAAGTGAATATATACACTACGAGTTAAAGGTTTGGACACACCCTCTCATTCAGTGTTTTTTTTCTTTATTTTTACTACTTTCTACGTTTTATATCCACACAGAAGACATCGAATATATGAAGCAAGATATATGGAATTATGTAGTAAAGAAAAAAAATCTTTTTATATTCAAATCCTCAAAGTCTCCACCCTTTGTTTTGTCGAAAAATATTTAGTAGAGCTATTTAACCTTTTTTTTTATTACATAATTCCATATATTTTACTTCATATATTTGATGTCTTCTGTTGTATGTAAAAAGTAGAAAGTAGTAAAAATACAGAAAAAAAAACACTGAATGAGAGGGTGTGTCCAAACTGACTGGTAGTGTATGAACGTATATGGATGAACTGGTGAATCCATGTCACAGGTGTCAGCTCTGTGACTCACTGGCCGTTACCCAGACTGCACCCTGCCTCAGGTCCAATGGGAATAAGCCGAAGAAAATATATGTACAAATAAAATGGCAAATCGAGTCTATGTGAAATAAATGTTGCTAAATAATTCAGAACATGAACTGGCCACAGTTTTTGAAATGACGATGTCTCTGCTCCCAAACAGAAGTCATTTTCCGTTTCCAATCGAAAATTGCCTCTTGATTTTAAACAGTGTCCAGATGACGACCTCTGAAACCGTTTCTACATTGGACCGTCGCTGGGCCAATGAGTCGTTTTATAGTGTGTCAATTTTCTCCTGTTTCAGTTTTCCAAAATATTGGCTGTATCTTCACATGCTTTGGATATGAACATCTGTATTATAACCTCTACGAAACAGTGGCTCTGAGTTAATAGATTGTTTTCATTTGAGTTTGCCCAGAAAAGTCCAGTTGATGTTGGTTTGGACATGATGTTGGTGGAGTGAGTGTGTGCAGTCATGAAATCAAGTCTCTAGTTCAACCGTGAGTGAGTGTGACGTCACCCACAGCGTTCGGCTCCAGTCAAATGAAGCTCATCGAGGCCAGAGCAGTTATAGGGACGATTTGGAGTAGAGTTCTATATTTGGAATTCCGAGCGTAAGTATCATAGCAACCAAAGAGCCAATCCGGAGCGAGGCTGTTGAAGGTAACGCTCCTTCCCGCCCGCACCGCTGGTTTAGCAGAAAGCGAGCGCTTAGCAACGATGTCAATCAAACCTGTTGCTAACGCTAGCGGGAGTGACCTTGGGGAAAGAAGGCGCCTGATTTGTCTGTTATTAATGTTCATATTTTGATTTACAGACACAATAGTGAAATAAAAAACCCCAGGATCATGTAGAGGGTTAATACGAACATTTAAGACCAACATGACGAGTCTGACAGCAGCAGGTACAGATCGTGTGTTAAACGTGTGTGAATGAAGCGAAACACAACTCCAGGTCTATTTGTGATGAAGAAACATATTAACATAAATCAGAAAATAGCGTAATATGGCCCCTTTAACCTGATTTGCAGTTCTATCTCTAGTTTTTTGTGAGGAGAACAGCTAAAATACTCAAACCTAAACCCTCTGAAACGCATCACCCTGCGTAGTTTCGTCGCTGCCCACAAACACTTGTACTTTTAATTATCGCGAGCCCTGAGTGCTTCATGTCTTATTTACCTCTGCGTTTACTGCACCTCTGAATCCTTACGAGGCGAATGAAGTGGCACATCGGGTAATTGATTATACTGTACAATACTTCCCTCCCACCGCGACTATAAACAGCAACTATGAAACGATTAGATGCAACGAGTCCGTGGCTGTTTCTCATTGGCGCGTTCCCATGGCGTTTTCAGGTCACGTTTAAAAAGAACTAAAATAGGCAGATTAACGAGCTTGCAAAAATGAACTCCTAATAAGGTTGGTATATTGGATTTTTGAATTGAAAAGGAGGGAGCTTGTTCGTACCAGCGGAGTTTTTCATGTGCCAGCAGGCCTTGGGTGAAAGTCCTTGTTTTATCAGAATCTACACCAATACAACAGTCTGCACCACACTTACTTTAAATGGAATATTGACATTCGGCCAACTTCAGACTTTCCAACTTCTAAAGGGCGAACTTTTACTGAGAGAAGCACGGAAATGATTTTGACTCGGATCTAACTGCTTTAAAATCAAGCCTCAGCAAATCACTATATCCACATTTGAACAGCCATATTGTGTTTGTGTCTCTATAGTTTTAATCTGTGACTCTGTGGATCATTGCGTTATAATTTATACATTTTAAATCAAAATATTCATCTAAAACCACTTAATAAAAGAAACAAATCCACTGACTTCCACGCTAGAAAACTGCGTGCCCAATGGGAGCTGACGCGCCGTAAACGTCATCACAACAAAGCGCCGCATGCTGTCGGCGCCCCCTATGGACAGCTGCACATCACACTAGAGCAGCGCATTTTTTTTTCATTTGCACCAAAATCGAATCCTACGAGTATCACTGATTAAGAAAATAAAAATAAGGGATTAAAGATTTACTCAAACATGAATCACTCCAAATACGACTTCAGAGGCTCAATGAGAAGAAACGACTAGAACATGGTTTTTAAAAAGTCAGTTTTGCAGAATAGATCTGATTTAATGATAAAAATAAAGCCAAAATCTTATGAAATATAATGAGCAAAACACACGGCAAAATGTCCGACCTTTTAAGTGAGAATTACACAAGTTCTTTTTGTTCTTTAAAGAGCTGATTATCACTCATTAGTTTCTCTTCAAAAGCCAAAGACACATCTCAAAAAACTTATGTTCTCCTCTGAAAAATGATCCTTTTTGTTGGTTTTCTAACTGTTTACGAAAATGTTCTTGGTGCTTCCAATAAACTGTCAGCTGTTAAGCTTAAGGTTAAGGTTAAGATACACTTTGTCCCCATAGGGAAGTTTTTCCTCTGCATTTGACCCATCCTTCAGTTCCACTGGGGCTCCTCATCACCTGAGACCTGCGCCCGGGGGCCCATGTCCATGGTCTTCTTGGCTCCATGGCTAGTCTTGGTCAGGACTATCTTAACTGGATGTTTTGGATTCACAGGAAACGCACCCAGACACAGGGAGAA
>KN477814.1:0-15957 GCA_000787095.1 Periophthalmodon schlosseri | reverse complement strand
CCGGAAGCTCCATGGTGGTGGTGGTTGTCGGAGGCTCTGTGGTGGTTGATGTTGTTGGAGGCTCCATGGTGGATATTGTTGGAGGCTCTGTGGTGGTGGTAGTTGTGGTAGTTGTTGTTGCAGAAGTTGTGGTTGCTGTTACAGGCTCTGTTTTGGTCGGCGGGCTGGGTGACACTGTTCTGTTTGGTTTAGCTGTATTTAATTTTGCAATTGATTTCACAGTTGCCGCTATTTCTGTACTGTTCAGCTTGTCTTGAAAAAACTGTAAAATACGAGACATCGTAGAAATGAAACTTTTATTACAAAAATAAACAAGTATATTTACTTGCTTAATAGTTTCAGTGAGTACTTCATTGCTGATCTCACCAAAGGATGTTATCTTTATATTCACATGAGCAAGAGCCGAGGACATTCCTTTTAAAGACATATTGTGGAAAAGGACCAACAAAATTAGTTTTAGACTTTTAACACAATTGTATACAATAATAGGACAAAATATGCATGATAAAATGAAAGTCTAAACCTTTTTTGGATATCAAATTTTACAGTATGACATTAAACTTATGTATCTTCATGGAGACAAACAGAGGAGCTACAGGACCAAGTTACGTCAGAACTGTGTGTGGTAGAGTGGTTGGTTGGGTGCTAATTTATTATTATTTTAAACTTTAGCTGTAACAAAATGTAATTGCCAAACAACGCTACCTGAGACCTCAAAACTGAGACACGCAAAGGGCTCACAACACACGCAGATGCATAGTAGCACCACAACAACCTAAATGTTCAGAAACACCTATTAGTGCCACAATGAAAGTGCAACTTACAGTCAAGACAAACGCAACGAGGGATTAGATTTTCTCTACAACCTGGACACGAGGGCAACGAGGGACAACAACAAAAGGGGATCAGAAGTGTGTGAGGTCAGAGGGTGAACAACATGAGTGACGCGCTTATATTGACTGACAGGTGACATAAATGACCAATGAAAATGGAGCTCCTAAGTGGCAGAGCCCTGCAGGCTATACTGCCACATGTGGCCACAATCACAGTAAGAAGGCATTATTTTCAAGAAATAAAAACAATTGTAGTTGAATAAATGCAAGACAGATACAGTTTATACCATGTTGTGGAACAGTCCAGGTGATGTAAAAGAAGGCAGAGGCACGTACATCGAAACTGTTATGTATGTGCGATGGAAATTTTAGTATATTCATGTTGTGAAGAAAATATTCCTATGATACGTCTTTAAATGCATTTGATCTGTGTCAGTCTGTCAGACCCAGACAAACATGTGAAGAAAATATTCCTATGATACGTCTTTAAATGCATTTGATCTGTGTCAGTCTGTCAGACCCAGACCAAACATTAACATGTGTCAAGGCTCTGTCTCCATCCCACAGAAAACTCTGTTTTTCTACCTGTCTTAAGTGTAAAAGTTAATTATCTCATGGGTGTGAAACAAAAGTCACTCTGCTTTGAAATGTATGTAGCTTTGTCATTCTGGTATAAATACTCAGAGCTCAGGGAGACTAAGGGGGGCGAAGGACCAGGGGGAGAGATGCTCTAGGAGAGAGACTTGGGACGCCGGGAGGCTACCAGTCGGTGGCCAGGGCAGGTCTGGGCCCTGTCTTGTCTGTATCTGCTGCAACAAAGAATAAACCTTTTTTGTATTTCAAAACTTACCGGGCTTCACAAACGGATTACTTTTCATCTAGAATTGTATTCTTTCCACAACATATGTCTGCTTGGTTCAAAAAACAAAACTGTATAAAGAAAGTGGATCCACATAGCACCTGAAGATGACCCGAAATGCCATGTGGTGTTTTTGACAAAAAACATCTACATTCCGGGCAAAGCAATAAAGTCTCTATGGAAACCTTTGATAGTCTACTCCGCTGCTTGATTTTGACTTGTGATTTGTTTTCACACTAAAGTGTTCATCTCTTATTCACTGGTTTTACTTTAAAGTTTTCAGTAGGCTATGTCTAAATTGACAATTTGGTGCATTATAATTAAGAAAATAATATAATTTATCACAGTTTTGAGTTTGTTTTCCAAATTGCGATTTTTTTTTTTTTTTTTAACTTTGTCCTGTTGTGTCCCTAGTTTTTATAGTATACTTTTATACTACAAAAATGATTAAAATACTTAATAATGTAATATGTTTTGGTTGCAGTAACAAACAAGCATTTGAGTAAAGGAAGTATTTACCTTTCCCAGGAGTCACCAAGGATAATCCAAACAATATTATCAAACAAACATCCATTTTGTCCATTGGTCCATCCATTTGTGCAGATATTTTGTGTTGCTATGTGGCCAGTCCAAATACAGGCTGCATTTGTTTAAAAGGCATATGCTGCACCTTCAACTGTGGTGGCGCTAACCCTGTAACTATGACTCTGACCCTGTGAAACTAGTTATACTGTGTGTTCAGTTGATCAGCTCTTGAATAGTAATTACTGGTATGGTACAATGTTACATTGACCAAAAAAGGAACGGTGCCTTGTACCAGGTTATAGTAAAACATGTTAATTTCCACCTGTAGTTGCTGGGCAGGTTCATGTTACAATCTCAGGAACTGAATCTGAATGTAGATGGATACTTGACCTAAACATCCCTTTACCCACCACTGTAAACAGTTAAAACATCAGATCAACTCAGCTGCCACAAATCATCCACCCAGACTTTAGGCTAAATGGGATGCCTTTATGGTCACCAGCTGATTACATTAAAATCACAAGACACAAGACAAGACTTGGTCTCAAGAGGACTGTACTTCTGCACCACAAACTCTGGCAACAGCTGCCATGAAGCAGAATGGAATTTTGGGTAATATAGGACCTGTAAACTGCTGAGAGGAACAAATAAAATGAACAAAATATTCAATCTGATTGAATAATTATGATTGGTTTACTGAATACTACATGTACCTTTCTTATGATACAATCAAGGTTTAGACCCACTGCCCCATGGCACTAATATTGAAAAAATATTTTACTGTTATTTTCAAAACTGCATTAATGAAGACAGTTAACGTGCAATTATGAAAGGCAAAGTTAGGAAAATGAAATGTATAAAGAATATTAAACATTTTAAGTTTTACCTTGTATGGGACTCCCTTTAAAAAATGCCAACATCATTAGGCAGAAAATAATTTTATCTACCATGATGATCCGGTGGAATTTGAATGAGATTTCAAATTGCCTTGTTGCTCTGAGTTCTGTTGACCAAGGTTGTCAGGCTCATTTCTGTAAAACAATCATTAATAAAGCACTGATAAAACATTAAAAGTGTATTAATCTCAGGATGCATCCATGAACATCATTTTTGCAGGATTTGCTTGTACTTACCTGTCACACTTATCCAATCCTTTGCACTCAAAAATCAATCTGGAAATGAACCCTCATGTTTGCCACATATCACAGTGTGTACAAAACACTGTTGCTAAGGCAGGATTCATTGTTCACTCCCAAACAAGGTTAAATGTAAAAAAGTAAAAGCAAAAGTTTGTTTTGTGGAGACCTTTAATCTGGTTAGAAGTCTGTCAGCAGTAGATTTGACTTCACCAGAGATGCCCTTTTAATAACTGCTTTTTAATATATAATTTCTAGAGAGAATAGGGATTTTTTATGTTTTTTTTAGTTTTTTCTAGTTCAGTCTAAAGTTTTAACCACATGGGGTGATGATAAATGACTTCTGTGAATAGTGGCGCCATACCACCTTGTCATTGTTCGATCTCATCTGATTTCAGGAGCTAAACAGAGTTGGGCCTGGTTAGTGCTTTGATGGGAGACAGTTGCTGCTGTGTGCATAGGTTACTGTTATTGTATCTTTAGCCAAGATGCTTCACTCACCTTGACTAGAATGTATGTGGTGTGTGGATGAGTGACTGGTGGTGGTCTGAGGGGGTCAGTGGTGTGGCCTTGCTTGTCAGTCTATCCAGGGGAGCTGTGGTTACATTACCTGCTTACCATCACAGAGTATGCAAAATATATGTTAGAAAACTATTAAAATTACAATTACTCAAGTAAATGTAAATGAGTACTACCCACACGCCCAGACTCACAAAAAGGTGTCTTTCCAGTACTATGGCCCTCGTCTATAGAACAGCTGCAGGGAACATTCATGCAGCATCCTTTTTGCCTTATCTTTTGATTAATATTTATTATTTATTTAATGTCTAATTAGTTTAGGTTCAAGAATGTATTAAAAATGCAAAGTTTGAGTTATTTCGATTTGATACATTTTCGAGTTGGGTTTGTTTAGTGCTGTGAAGTACCAATCCCAGCACATGTTGACTGAGAAAAGCTCTCTAGGGCCCTCTACTGGACACAAACCACATAATATTCTGAAAGTAAAGCCTGTATCAGGTGCACAGCTCTTAGACCTGATTATTAATCCCAAAAGGTCATCTCTTCTTTTGGGAGAAAATATTGGCATGTTTTGCTCATGTGAGAGTAAACAAACATCACTCTGGCAAATTTTCATTAAACACCTGACTAAAATAATCCCCAATTAAAACTGAAGCTGTTTCTGAACCCTTTGGAGGACAAACAAATGGCTGGGCTCTCTGTGAGGTGCAGAGTCTGTAGTTTTGGCTTACTCTAATTATTAGTGGTAACAAGTCACAGAGGAAAATTTGATTTCAAATCCTACCCATAGTATAGTATAGTAAAGAGGAATAAAGCTGCTGTTGAGATATTGTCTAATAAACAGTAAATATCAGTAAAATAAGATTTAGGGACTAAGTCCAAACAGAATGCCTACTACCGGTTGATTTTTAGAAATTATTATTATTTGCTGGACTGGTATACAAACTGATCTTGATTCTTGCCACAATGGTTGATTTGACTTAAAAAGGTGGTAAGGTTTTAGCTTTCTTTTTATATTTTGCATGTGCAGGAGCCAGATAGTTCTCTTTTATCAGATGTTGGGAATAAATGCAGAAAAATTCAAATATGCCTGTACAGGTCAGAATTTTACTTTATTCAATGTTTAATGGGGATTATCTCTTATCATCAGTATCTACCTCTATAAATCCCTATTAAAACATCAGTGTGGTTTTTAATGGAGCTTTTAATATTTTTTCCATTTATGACAAAGATCAGCTCAGCTTCTAGTATTCGATATAATAATAATGCAATTTATCACATATGTCTATTGTTCTGTTTGACATTTTCCAGCTCTGGCGTTTAGTTCTACGTCAGAGGAGTGTGCAGCGTGGAAACGTGCTTGGGAAAACCATGGCCCAGAATGATGCTTATGTTTACATATTCAGATTTATTAAGTTGCGCTACATGCAATACACACAAATGCATACATACATTTGACTGACATTTGAATTACATTTTGAATGCTCACTCTTTGCATTATCTGTTCAACTTTCATAATAATAATCAAAACTGGTAGTTACATTTATCTTATTTAAGAATTGCATACACACATTGATTCACATTCATTTCCTGGACTGATGCCAACCTTAACCATAATTGTGCTTAACCTAAACTGTAACTTTAACCTAAACGAACCCTTATCTGAACTTTAAAGCATGTGGTCGATGTAATGTTGAAGGGTTTATCCCACCAAGCAAAAGGGCCCCATGGAATAACACAAAGCAAAAGGGCCCCGTGAAGTAACTTTGTACACACATATCAGTCTCCACAACGTGATGAATACCTACCCCCACACACTCGCACCAACCTTGCTTATACTTGAGGAATATAATTTAATGTAACTGTATTTTTACTTAATGCAGGTTTTGATTGCTCTTTCCACTGTAAGTTACTGAGTTTGACCTTTGACCTTGTGCCTTTTGATTTTTACTTAAACAAACATTAATAGTTATTATTGTATACCAGATATTGTTCATTTTGAATGTTTAGTCTGTCAGAATACATTTATTCTAAACTATTTATGTTCAAAAAGTAAACTTGAGAAGTACAACGCACAAATGTATAGCTTGACTTAGCTAAGCACTAAGCATAATGTCAAGAAATTAAACATAGTTTTCAGTGCTTTATGGTCTCCAGCCTTTTGCCTCCGATGAGCTACCTTTACAAAATGAAAAGAGAGTTACTCATTTAAGCGGTCGCAAGAAACTGAGTAAATATAAGAGCCAAGCAAGACAAGCCTTAGAGGGAGTACAGTTCGATGCCTATAAAACCATTATTAGTGCACAAAGTTAGGCATCGATACATTTACAATGGCAATAGGCATTTAATTGATCAAATTTGAGTTATTCAGCACAGTACGTATAATTCAGATAAGTCGGACTGCAGATCGCGCCAAAACCTGTGTAAATAAACTGACCAGACACGACACAGCAATATCATGTGACCACTCAGAGGAAGAGCGCTACTGTCAGGTATGAAAACAAACTAAGCCTTGGTCTGGAAAAAGAATCTATTAAAATAAATTAACGGAAGACCAGATGAAGCTCATTGGACTATAGTTCAGAAATCCCTTGGCGATCTACTTGGAAGCGGGTAGAGCTATAGGTTGGAGTGCTTTTTACTTTAAAATCAATTTACAACAGCAACATATTGAAACCATCAAGTCTATATGATTTCTGAATATATTTACTAAAATATAATCTAAAAAATACATATTTTATTATATCTCATAGTTGTTTTCATTGAGTTGGATTTAGCTTGTCCTATTGGTGTACGGTTAAATAGTGAAGGTGAATTCCTCTGTATTCCATTGTAGTTATAGCTGGTAATTTTGAATTTGGTTCCCATTGTGTTTGTGCAAATACTGCAACATGATATTCAAAACTGTGATCCGAAAACAGAGGAAGCTAAATGTTGAGTCATGGTGCACTCTTTCAACTGTTTCCACAACATTACAGCAGAAAAGTCATTGGTGCAAGACAAAGTCCATTCAAATCCACTATGGGGTCTCCACTTTCAGAATGCTTCTCACTGTAACATTATGGTCAATACCCTTCAATCTGTCTCTGAAAAACTGGAAGTAAAAAACAAAGAAAATGTTATGTGATTGGTAGGAAAACATCGTCAAATGAATAAACCCTGATTGACCTGTTTGATGGCTTTGATCAGGGTTTCATCGCTGATCAGACCTGATGATGCCATTGTCATTTGTAGAAATGCGAATGAAGGCTCCACTATTGAAAACAAAACCATTAGAAGAACAAAAGACAATGTAAAACTTTGTAAACATGGTAGTACCTGTATAGTACAGTAGTTTTTCTTATTTTATATTTAATAAATAAGTCATTGCCTTTTTTATTATTAATGAACATGGGCAAGAACTTTTCTGGTGGGGGTCTCCATGGAGTTGTTACTGCATTACCTGGAATGTTGTACCTGGAGCAATATGTCATTTAACTGATTTATCTCCACGGAAACTAGCCACCCGTCCATGTTACAGGTTAGATCTGTGGCGAGACACACCACTCTGTTCAAGGTGGGGTTTTTTTGCAATAAAAACATAAACGCAACATATGTTTAATGCCATATTGTGGAACATTCCAGGCAAAGTACTAGGTCTGAAGACCCCCCTCCCCACCAGAATAGTTACTTACACGGATTGTTAATTTAGTAGAGTAAGAAGAAACTTTATCTTTTTCTTGCTTATTACTGTAACTAACACAATATGCAATATGCATCTGACCACAATGTAAAAATAAACAAATGCTTGGGTGGGGCTTCTATGCAACATCACACACTTTCCCTTTAAAAAAAATCTAAAATTGATCGTATTTAAAAAAAAAAAGATTAAGCTCTAAAAACAACTCCGTAATTAAAGAAAACATACCTGGCGGTTCAGTTGGCGTCAAAGTGGTTAGAACTCCAGGGCTAGAAGTCGTCACGTTTTCCGATGGAGCCACAGTAGACTGCAAATTGTTGAGTGCGGTTGTATTTGTTGATATGGTAGGTGTCTCAGTTCCAGGGGGCGCTGTTGTTGAAGAAGGACTTGTTGTAGTCATATTGGAATTAACAATAGTAGTTGCGCTTGGTGGTACTGCAGTAGATGAAGGAACTGCAGTTGTGATATTCGAAGCAAACATGGTTGTTACATTTAGGAGAGCTGTAGTTGCAGTAGTTAAAGTTGTGTTTATCGGTTCAGCTGTTGTTGCCGTGGTTACAATACCTGTAGTTGTTGCATTGTTTATAGCTACACTAGTAGTAGTAATCGTTGAATTAAGGGTAGAATTTATACTTGGATCTGTTGTAGTTGATATACTGGCAGTTGTTGTCATTGCTGTGGTCAGATTAGTTGCTGCATTAGGTGTAGTTGTTGTAGTCAGAGGCAGTGTAGTTGTTAAAGTTGCTGTTGTTGTTGCTGAAGCACTGGAAATTGTGGTAGTTTGAAAACTTGTGGTCAGAACAGTTGTAGTTGCGTTTTGTGCGATTGTTGTAGTTGGTTGAGCTGTAGATACATTTGTAACAGCCATAGTAGTTACATTTGATGAGTTTATAGTCGTGGCTTGAGAAACACTAGTTGTAGGTTGTGCAGTTGTAGTTACAATCGGAGAAACTGTAGTTGATGTGGTTGTAGTTGCTACAAGCGAAGTTGTTGGAGCTGTTAGCGTAGTTGTGGTAGTAGCTGGAATGGCTGTAGTTGTAGTTAGCATTGCTGTTTGAGGAGCTGTACTTGTAGTTTGAGATACCGTAGTTGTGACTGGAGCAGTTGTAGATTGTACAGTTGTAGTTGTAACTGGAGACACGGTAGTTGATGTGGTTGGGGCATTTGTAGTTGCTCCAAGCGAAGTTGTTGGAGAGGTTGGCACTGTTGTGGTTGTAGTTGGAATGGTTGTAGTTGTAGTTAGCATTGCTGTTTGAGGAGCTGTACTTGTAGTTTGTGACAGTGTAGTTGTGGTTGAAGCAGTTGTAGTTGTTAAAGGCAAACTTGTTGGAGTGGTTGGTGCCATTGTGGTAGTAGTTGGAATGGTTGTAGTTGTAATTAGCATTGTGTTTGAGTTGGAATGGTTGTAGTTGTAGTTAGCATTGCTGTTTGAGGAGCTGTACTTGTAGTTTGTGACAGTGTAGTTGTGGTTGAAGCAGTTGTAGTTGTTAAAGGCAAACTTGGAGTGGTTGGTGCCATTGTGGTAGTAGTTGGAATGGTTGTAGTTGTAATTAGCATTGCTGTTTGAGGAGCTGTACTTGTAGTTTGTGACAGTGTAGTTGTGGTTGGAGCAGCTGTAGTTGTAATTGGAGAAACTGTAGTTGATGTGGTTGGGACAGTTGTAGTTGTTAAAGGCAAAGTTGTTGTTGCGGTTGGTGCAGTTGTGGTAGTAGCTGGAATGATTGTAGTTGTAGTTAGCACTGTTTGTGAAGCTGTACTTGTAGTTGGAGCAGTTGTTGTTGTGGTAGGCTGAGAGACTGTGGTTGCAACTGCTGTAGTTGTTGTAATTGGACTGGTTGTAGTTGTTATGGTTGATGATGTAGTTGGAGCAGCTGTTGTGGTACTTTGGGGATTTGTAGTTGTTGGTATGGCAGATGTTGTAGTTGACGATGAAATGGATGTAGTTGTGACTGATGAAATTCCAGTTGTTGCCTCTGAGAAAGATTTGAAATGATTGATAATTGATATATTATAAGATATGTTACACCTGAATTCACCAATTGCAAAAAAACTAATAATAATAAAAAATAATAAACAAATGTATACATAATAACAACAACAACAACAACAACAACAACAACAACAATAATAAAAATGCTATCATTAAAAAAATAAAATAACAAATAAATAAAAAACATCTTTTTTACTTATACATTTAGCTATTTTGAATCTGTGTTTAATAAATTTCACAATAATTTCTATTGGTTTATCCTGTGACTGAAAGTCTTCATAAATAGGTGTGCATTAGAACTTTAATGGTTCTTTAACCTTATATTATGATGTTCTGCTGAATTCTACTTGAAATAACATTGTGAAATCTAAACTTGTCATTATTTGCCATTACCAGACACAAATGAGCTCCAATAAATCTGTATTGTAAATCTTTACCTTGAGCGACTGAAGCTGTAAAGACTAGGACTAGTAAAGAAAAAATCCCCTTTGTGTCCATAGCTGCTGATTTTCCACGGCCCAATGAATTTATATGTCCGACCTTGCTGGCTGTGTTCTGTTAGTTCTGAGGCACTCCTCCTGCAGCTGAATACAAAGGTAGTCAAGCTGGTTTCCAACTTCCGCTGGGATATGCCCTATGGCTGTGCATTTATACAGCGTATTATCTGCCACTTAAATTATACCCCATCAATTTAAATGCCCTGTCTAGAAAAAAGAGGCAGTTAAATGAAATAAATGTTATTTTTTTGAATTTTAATGTACTATCCTTCTAGTTGGGGTCTATTTTGTGAAATTTGAAAGAGAAGTGATGAAGTCTGCAAGGTTTAACATACTAAAATAACTTATACACTCCCTCAGTCATCCAGCAGGCATCCATAGCAAGAAAGGTTATTCTTAGTTATCTGGACTAAAGTGATCTTAATTCTTAAAACTTCGTCCAGTTAACTTCATTTTAACATTTCTTTGCTGTAGATGCCCACAATACTTTTTGCTAACTGCTCTTTTTGTTTGCAATGGAGTCAATGTTTACTGCAGAGAGATAGAACTGTGAATTTCTGCTCATTTGTCATCACTCAATTTATCAAATGTAGATTTTTGAATTGAGTTGTCATGCAGAGAAGGCTGTGTTATGTCAGTAAGTTTGTACTTTTATTTTGTTGTACTTGCAGGATGCACTGAGCCTCTGATCTGCAGCTTGGAACTGCATCCTTATTTGTGTACATGTAAATAAAGCCGAGACAAAGCACAAACAATTGTACTACTAATGCTGCAGTAATGACCACAATAGTTTCAGAACAGTAACTTTATATTGCCTTTATGTCACATATATATGGGAAAACAATACTCCAAAAACATCGTTCTGTCAGTCAACTCAATACAGTTGACTTTCTCTTCACATTTTAAAGGAAACAATGAGGCCTAGGATTTTTTATTATTGAAATATGCTGTTTGTAGAAGGAACTTGCTGATGAAAATGTCTATGTTACAGGTGGAACTAGGGATGCATACCGATACTGGTATTGAATACTAGCGCAGATCCAGGGTATCGGTTCCATGGTATCGGTTCAGCCGATATCCTGGTTGGGCTTTTTATTGGATGTTATAAAACTATTTAGTGGCAAATGTTGGCCTAGAACATTTGTAATGTTTGGACCTTTATTCATACAAAGCTGTTACTTGCTGGAATAATCACACAATTCGAAGTGTTGTAGTAAGTTAACTGTGTTTTGATGGAAATAAAATGCCTTTTTCAGTCCGTCTGCCAGTATCAGTTGATATCAGGCATCGACAGATACAAAAAGCCAAAATATCGGTATCGGAACTGAAAAAGCTGGATCGGTGCATCCCTAGGTGGAGCTGCAGTTGGAGCTTATGGCACAGGGGTTGTAGCAGTTGTGGTTGGAGTAGCTTCTGTTGTAAGTGAAATATTTGCTGTTGTAATTTGTTTCACTACAACATCGTAATCTGCATCGCCCAGTTTATCATGGAAAAACTGAAAGAGAGCAAATAGAATCATTACATTACAAGACTATTCTTATACGTCCTTTTGCTTGGTGAACATTAGAAACACATGGGGGAAAATGGCATTGCATTCATCTGGTTTGTGGCTTGTGTTGTATTTCGTATCTTAGGTGCTCTAATTGAACAGGTTTGATTTCGCACGGTTACGACTGCAGCCTGCTGGGCCTGCGGGCATCTTTGTGGACCATCATATACATTACAAATCTTTTTTTTTTTTTTTCTTTATTGCTATAAGGCCGTTTTACAGTACAACAATTCACATTTACATTGACATCACAATATTCTCAAATGCTTATATCTTAAAACTGAGCTGGAGGATGGATCAGAATTCTATGGTGGAATTTATATACTGTCAGATTGCATATTTTTTAATATATCTGTAATTACTATGCCTATCCATGTGAAATAAAGGTGGTTCACACCTTTTCTGTTAGCATAAATAGACAAAAGTAAAATTATTTTGCCATTATTCAACTCTAAATATGTGATTGTTGTCAGTTAAAAGGACATGAAGCCATAAAATTTGACAAATATAGCAAGTGGAGCCTATCCCAAATAAATAATGAAAAGTAAAGCTCCCATATAGAGTTTCATAACCCCCTGCCCTCATCTGAAATTATGTTCAAACATATCTGTCCAAACATATCCATCAACTTCAGAAATGGTTAACCTATTATTAACAAGTTCCTGCTACAGTTTAATCATTTTACAAACCACATGTGATTTGAGACAGTTTCCTGGTGAGTGAGTAAAAGTAGTAAAGTACTGTACTTAAGTAAACATTTTAGGTATCTTTACTTTACTTAAGTACATTTTACAATGGATACTTTTTACTTTTACTTCACTACATTTGAGAGCAGTATCTGTACTTTCTACTCCACTACATTTTTTTCACTTGGTTGAAAAGTAAAAGTATTTTTGATAATTGTTTGAGACCTGCTGAAAGGCTGAGGGTTTATTTTGAACACGTTCATAATTTGAGCAAAAAAAAAAATATACAGTTGTTTTTGTTGAACAAATTTCAGCACAAATCTTTATCAAAATCACTGCATTTGAAGCTTTATAAGATCTCAAAATATGCGTGAAATACTTTTACCGTACATTTTACTCTTTAAGGACATTTTTAAATGGGTACTTTGACACTTTTACTTAAGTAGATTTTTTTATGTGATACTTTTACTTGAGTATTTTTTTGCTCTGGTATCTGTACTTAAGTAACAAAATTGAATACTTCTTCCACCACTGCTCTCTGGTGATTTTTTACAGCTAAAACCCATCCATTGTTCCCTTTGTAAAACAAGTAACCTGAGGCACCACATTACGTTTAGCACCACAAAGGTTTCAGTTTGAACTTTTCCCATAAATTCAGGACTTTAAATAGCAGAGGTTTGTATTTCTCAGTTACATTTACTTGAGTAACTTTCTAAAGAAACTGTACTTTCAGAGTACTTTTCTAGCAGCAACTTACTCCTACTTGAGTAAAATTTTTATTGAAGTAACTGTGTTCTTATTTAAGTAAAAGTTTTGGTTGCTCTTCCACTGTGAATAAGTCTACGAGTGACAAAGCTTTATGTTGACAACATTTGTGTTTCCTGCAGCGCTCCTTCAGATTTTTTTCTCATTTTGTGTCTATCCTTTGAAATGCGGCCTCACACTTACTGTAGAAATATGGACTATAAGTTTAAACCAAACGGTGTCCAATTTCACTGCGAGGTTTAACTGAGCTTTTACAGCTAAAGAAATAATTACATTACATTACATTATTAACCCTGACTAGACAGGAGCCTATTCGAAGACTCAGCCTAGACTTAAATCAGCTTCGTGCTCACAAATTGTAATCAGAAGGATTATCTAACCAACCGAGTCCATGAGGAACATTATGCAGTTTAGCTCACTTGTTTACACGTCCCTCTGCGGTGTACGGACCCGGGTTCAAGGCTTGATGTATACATATATAGGCCTATTTTTTATTTTCTTTCCTCTTGAATTATTTCGTACTAACAAACTAATTCAATTCAAAAAGTTCAATAAAACCAAATATTTTGTCCAAACTCGTTATGCCATTCAAGAATAGAACGTTTGCGAAATACTGCACTGTAAGACGTCTGTGTGATCCCTCAGTCGTCCAGGTATGATCCATAGTAAAAGAAAAATTCTATTCTCTCAACTGGACAAAAAGTGTTTTGTAGTTTCAGTTTTTTGTTAGTTTCAGTGTAGTTAGCTCCTCCCTTCAGACAGATATAAGACAGTGCGAAACGTCTTCACTCAAAAAACGTTTTGTCCAGTTGACAGAATTGAATTTTTCTTTTTACTATGTACTGTAAGACACAGTAAAGTATCAAAAAAAGAAAGAAAGAAACAGAAAAGCAAAGATATCACCCATTCCCTCCTAACTGGGTGTAGTTTACCTGGTCACAGGAGCTGCCTGTCTGCCCTGTGTCATGGCAGCGCTAACCCTGCAGAGGGCGCATTGTACAATACTTTAAAATGTGCATTAAAATAAAACGATGGAAATGCAGTTTGTGTTATGCAGTGTTAATCCAATCCAAGTTATTGTTTTATGCCTCATTTAAGATGATTCACTTATCAGAACAGGACAAGTTCTTGGTGGTGTTTTGTATACACAGAATGTTTACCTGTTTGATGAGTTCCGTCAACTTTTCCCTGCTGAGATCAACATATGAGTCTACTGTCATTTGAAGATAAACCAGGGAGTTCAAACCTTCATAAAAAAAAAAGAAAGTATAAAAGTATAAAGTCTTAAAAATGTGAAAAACAGGACAAGTTCACTTTAAACGGTTTACAGAGGTCCAAAGCTATTGCTCACTTACATTATGCATTCCAAGCATCCTAATTACACAACAACAATGAGTTAATGAAGGATTTTGCACAACTTTCATAACAATATAATGCTAATACCAACTAGGATGCCAACCGCGCACTTCCTGATACTTGGACAATAGAATAGATGCAGATATGACACAGCAGATTATTTTGACCTCAAGAGCTGCTTATACAATATATCAGCGCTGGGGGAAAGCCAATTTTTTCTCAAATACATGGAAGTAAATCGTGTACAGGCCCTTTATGACATTATGGATCAATTTGTTTACAACTAAATTGACATGTGATCAATCACTTTTGGTAATTGGTTCAACTACTACATATTGAAATTTTTACCTGGAGGTGTTGAGGTAATGAAGGTAATTTGTGGAGTGGTAACTGGGCTTGTTAGATTTTCTGTAGTTCCAGCCTCGGTAGTATCGGTAGGTCCAGGAGCTTCAGTGAGGGTACTTCGGGTACTTGTAGTGTTAGTTAAAGGAGAGGTTGTTGGAGTAGGTGTAGTTGAAGTTGTACCTTGAAAAGCTGTAGTTGCAGTTGAAAATGTGGTAGTTAAAGGGGGTAAAGTTGTGGTTTGAGGGGTTGTAGCTGAAATGGTTGGAGCACCGGTTGTAGTACTTGCAGCTGGTGTATTTGTTGAGGAGGGTACAGTTGTAGTTTGCGTGGGTGTAGTTGTAGTTATTGGAGCGCTAGTCATGGTAGTTCTTGTAGCAGCTATAGTAGTGATTGTTGAATCGGGTACAGCTGAAGTTTGAATGGGTGTGGTTGTAGTCATTGGAGAACCAGTTGTAGTACTTGTAGCAGCTGTAGTTGTTGAGGAGGGTACAGTAGTAGTTTGAGGGGATGTAGATGAAGAGGTTTGGTCGCCAGTTGTAGCACTTGCAGTAGTTGCAGTTGTGCTTGTTGAAGGGGGTACAGCTGTAGTTTGAAAGGGGGCGGTTGTAGTCATTGGTGCCCTGGCCATCTCAGTACTTGTAGCTGTAATTGTGGTAGTTGAAAGGTTTGAAGTTGTGGTTTGAAGGGGTGTAGTTGAAGAGGTCTGATCAGCGGTTGTAGCACTTGTAGCAGTTGTGGTGGTAGTTGAAGGAGTTGTAGCTGTAGTTTGGAAGGGTGTGGTTGTACTATTTGGACTACTAGTTGCTGTAGCACTTGTAGCAGTTATAGTAATGGTAGTTGAAGGGGGTGCAGTTGTAGTTTGAAGGGGAGTGGTTGTAGTTATTGGAGCATCAGTTGTTGTAGTGCTTGTAGCAGCTGTATTTGTTGAGGAGGGTACAGTTGTGGTTTGAAGGGGTGCAGTTGAAGAGGTCGGATCACTTGTAGCAGTTGTGGTAGTTGAAGGAGTTGTAGCTGTAGTTTGGAAGGTTGGGGTTGTAGTTATTGGAGCACTAGTTGTTGTAGCACTTGTAGCAGCTATAGTAGTGGTTGTTGAAGTGGGTACAGTTGTAGCTTGAAGGGGTATGTTTGTAGTTGGAGCTATGGTCATTACAGTACTCATTGCAGCTGTAATTGTGGTAGTTGATGAGGGTGCAGTTGTAGTTTGAAGGGGTGTAGTTG
>KN477812.1:10693-31594 GCA_000787095.1 Periophthalmodon schlosseri | reverse complement strand
AGTATTTAGATTTTTTTTTTAAAAATCTGTTTTGATTTTGTCCCACAGTCCACTGCTAGCGAGGCGACACTGGTGGCACTACTGGCAGCCCGATGTAAAGCCGTCAAACGAGTCCAGTCCACCAACCCAGAGCTGTCAGAGCCCGAAATCTACTCCAAATTAGTGGCTTACACATCTGAACAAGTAAGTGCGGATAAAGATTTACTAGTATTTATTAGTATAGCATTGTTATAGTGTGTTTAGGTCATTTGTCTGTGACTGCTGAACTGTCTAGTATTTATTGCTGATATTGTGAGATGCTTGTATGTGGGTGAAGTTTTGAGCAGCTCCCCCTGTTCCAAATACATTTCTCCTATGAGAGACCAATAAAATGAACTGAGGTCTATCAACTGACAGACATGTGCAAAATGATCAGAAGCTTTAAGTCTTTGTACATGAGTATGCTAGTCATTATAATCTTTGTCACCATGTGGTTTATTTTCAGTTGTTTCAAGCTTGTTTTGAGTCATGGTATTGTAATTCTTTTAAGAGAGAGGTTAAGATATTTTTGTTAAAACATATCATATGTTTATTTATTTTATCTTAACTGCTATGTCACAATCTTAACTAATTCAACACGTACTGCATGTTTTTTGAATAGATCTAGTAGTGCATACAGATTGAATCCAAGTCTTGCTATACACGGGGTTACTCGTGTGCTGGCTCTGATCAGGTTGAATTGCAGACTGAGTTCATGATTGGGTTAGTGAGTCGCCTGAGGGACACACAGACCTTTGAACAAGACCAGCTTCTGTTCAAGATGTTTTTCCCTGCATGCATATCAACTTTTAAAAATTTTTTTAATAAATGTGTACCTCCTGTCAGGCTCATTCGTCTGTGGAGAGAGCTGGTCTCATTGGTGGCGTCATGATGAAGAAGATCCCCACAGACTACAACTATTCTCTGAGAGGCGCACTGTTCAAGAAGATGATCAACGAAGACAAGGCAGCCGGGCTCGTCCCTTTCTACGTAAGAAAGCACAAAGACATTAGATTAGCTTGTCTTGGCATATCTTAACTTACTTTATGAATGCTAAAGGGTACAACATAAAAATAATATATAATATATATATATAAATCTCAAATAACGATGCCCCATGTCTGGTAATCTCCAACATGATACAAACAGTTTAAATAGGCCATTAGCTTCTTTTTTTTTTAACCAACTTGATTTGTGGGCAGGTACTAAAATCTCTGTAAAGTCACATCATGGGAATCTGCCTCTCCCCATGAAGAAATTGAAATAAAATTAGATCAATGGCATGGATTAAAGTTAAAATATTAGTTAAAAGATTAGGGTTTAGGTTAAAGCTATGAAAATAGTAACTAAGGAAAAGTAGTTAAGGTTACGGTTAGGTTCAGTCTCCAGGAAATGAATGTAAGTCAAGGCCTAACTGTGTGTGAATGTGTGTTTCAGCTGTGCGCCACCCTTGGTACCACATCATGCTGCTCTTTCGATAAACTCATGGAACTTGGACCGATTTGTAAGTCTACTACTACCAAAGCACTAGTTAACACACTAGGGAAAAAATACACACCAGTTGTATGTTTGCTGTTTGTGTTATTCAGGTAATGAAGAAAACATATGGATGCACGTGGATGCTGCTTATGCCGGGAGTTCATTCATTTGCCCTGAGTTTAGACCCCTACTGAATGGGATTGAGGTGTGTATCATGGAAAACAAATGTCACAATGTCAAACAAATTTTATATTATATATTATATATACCATCAGTTTACTCAAAAAAAAAAAAATCATACATAGAGCAGGTATTAGAGATGAAATGTGTTGAGTTAAAGATACATTATGTAACTATTCTGGTGGGGGGGTCCACTTCCTGCTTGTGTCCATAAAGATGTTATTGCTTTATCTGCAATGTTCCACGATATGGCATTAAACTTATCTATCTTGCAATTACTCAATGTGTTTACATTGCAAAAGAAGGCCTTGAAAAAGTTACATTGTTACTATGATGCCTGCATTACTGTTCAGGGCTCGTCCCTCCACAGATTTTACCTGGAGCTGTCAGCTGCTTGTCTTCATAGAGGCAGATACGTTTAATGCCACACTGTAGAAAATTTCAGGCAAACCATCATAAAAGTTACATTGTGCACCTTTAACTGGACATTTTCAGACATTTTATGTGAACAGGAAAATTACTAAACTTAAATTGCTTGTGCTTATCTACAAAGCTCAACACTTTGCATGCTGATTGTATCACTCTGGTTTATTAGTGTTTGAAATGGCCTCATGTTAATGCCATAGAGAAAGCGTGGAGTGATGGGTCCAAATCTCCAGAGCACACATGAGCTCTTTTGAGGCTGGAGAGAGAGCTGCTGCGGCGCATGCTGCACAGACCAGCAGATAAGGGCAGAGTAATTTCCTGAGGCACAGCTAGACCTTTATATATCATTGTTTATTAGACACACAGTTCAAACAATGTGAAGGGAGACCAAACCTGGCTGCTGTGACTGTAAAACTGTCATGCTCTTTTGTCCTTAATGAACACATAGATCCTAATGACACAATCACTGGCATAAGGGAACCTCCCAGTTCTGTATTACGCAGAAGGCAATCGTTTATGCAAATCGTATTGTCAAATTGTGTAGTTTAAGTAAAATTTACAATATTATATCTGTCTTGCATCCGTTGGAAATATTGTCCAGATGTATTTTCTCAATAATCAGTGGCAAATGTTTGTGTTTTCATTTTTATGTTGTTACTGTTATTAGTCTTTGAAGAGTTTCGTTGTAATTTTAGTAATTCTTGTGAAACTGAAACGTTTGCTAAGGTGATACAGCAGTGACAGTCATGACGATGAGATAGGGTGATAAGCAGTAACCCTATGATTGGAGGCGGCTGATGCTGGGGGGGCCGTTGCTATGGGAGACGGGTGATGGGCAACAGGCCTTTGAATCTGTCAGCATCACAATTGTCAGTCAGGAGTCTGCCGGCTTTGTTTCTGTGGTGTGTTATTGCATTTGAGGAGGTGGAGTAGAGAGGATATGAGAAAAGATGGGCAACAAAAAGATTTGAACTGATTACAAACGGTGTTGCTATAAGAGAAAAAAAGTCAGGGAGAGACGGCTGCGATGTGCTTTACTCCTGGTTACCTCTTTTGCATTTCAAATAAAGTGCGCTGGGTTTGGTCTAGATAAGACCACTGCAGGAGAAAGTGTTATTATAGAAAATACAGTGTGAAGTATCATGGTATCTGTATGAACCAGTAAGGATGACTTACATATTGCCGTCAAAAAAAAATCACCCTTGAGTAATATTTTTCAGGTCAAACTGTACTGTATCAGGTCAAACTTTACTTTATCACATCCATAGACAATCTTATCCATGGCACATATGTCTTACGTTCTGATACATTTCCTTCAATATGATGTACACTAATTATTACATTTTCAGTTTGCAGATTCTTTCAACTTCAACCCACACAAATGGCTTTTGATCAACTTTGACTGCTCCACTATGTGGTAAAAAAAAACTCCTTTCTATTCTGCTTTTCCAATGTTGTGTGTTTTGACTAAGAATGGAAAATTGTTTGGCTGTTCTAATCTTTGTAAGTGTTTTTCTGTTTAATGTACCTGAGTACTGTCTAAAAAGAGCAGTTATTATCACCACTAAAGGGCTCCATCCATCTACACCTAACATCTGCAGTGTAAAAATAGGTCCATGCAATTCACCTGCCTCATTTGTCAGCAGCTACACAATAAAAGAAGAATAAAGGTGCTTCCTTATTTATATTTCCAGATAAAAGGGAGACTAGATAAGCACAATTTCTTTAATCTATATAGTTCAGGACAAGAAAAATGCAACACTAATTATACATGCAAATGATTATGAACACAAAAATAACTTCCTTTGATTTGGTGGGTTTTAGGCCCTGTGTGTGTGTGTGTGTGTGTGTGTGTGTGTGTGTGTGCGTGCGTGCGTGCGTGCGTGCATGCGTTTGTCATTTAAGATAAGTTAAAATGTTTTAGTATATTGTTTTCAATAGAAATTATAAAATAAATGGGCTAAACCCATTTCTTGTTTTCCACAGGGTGAAGAAAAGAGCGGACATCATTGGAGCATTCAAGATGGAGCCATTCTACCTTAAACATGACAACCAGGAGTCAGGTGAATCTACACTAAACTTAAACTACTGGTGAATTCTCTATGCATAAAATACATATAAGAATTCATGTCTAGTCTGTCATGGCTTAGGGTGTGCCAACCAGATTATAAATGCATTCATCTTTTCCCAACTGTATGTTAAGCTGATTTGCAGTATTTGTGACCTAATTTAATTAACATAAGTATTAGTATACAAGTATGGGCACTGGATAAGCTGCACTGTCCATTGGAGCTTGTTGCATGGTCCTTTCCTGCAGATGTGTGAGCTACACTGTTATTTATCTGACGGACAGACAGACAGACAATTAGCAGCCTTCCACCACTCAAACACCTTCTAACAGCCCTGCTCATACACTGCACCGTTCAATCTAATTAGTGGTTATTAGCGGCAGCAAACAGGGCCCTCCATTCTCCCCAGATGAGCTAGCTGAAGCCGTGGGATTGTGTAGGACAAAGGGCTGTGTGGACTGCCACTGATCACAGAGATACCAAGTGTAGGGGATGACAGGGCCACCTGGATGAGGACATTATACAACAATACAGACTTATTTCAATACATTCCGAAGAATTTGTCAATTCACTTAGGTGTCCTTCTGGCCTTACAGTTTTAGTTAATGGCTGTGGGCAGGTATTTATCACATTGTGGGGTCTAAAATCTATACACACTCAATTCATGGGGAATTCCTTATGGGGACAAAAATCAGGTTCCCATGACGTAGCTCTTTATTATTAGATCATTACTACAACAATTAAACCTTTTTAAGTTCAGGTGTGGTTTCAAATAGTTTAAGGTTAGACAAGTAGTAATATGGTTAAGTTTATGATCAGTCTGCAGTAAATAAATGTAAGTCAATGTCATTTCTCCAAGAAGCATGGAAACCCAACATGTGTGAATGGACAGAAATAAGTACATCAGGTTGTATTTTGATTACATTTGATTGTATCTGCTTTCTAACCTTTTTGTTGTTATTGTTAACAGGACTAGTTACAGATTATCGGGTAAGATAATGTTAGCCTTATACTAAAAATCAAATGTTTATTAGTAATCATTGCCTGTGTAATTGTGTTTTTGTTTCATTTTGATTTGTTGTGTCTTTTTATCCAAAGCATTGGCAGATCCCACTTGGAAGAAGATTTCGCTCTTTGAAAATGTGGTTTGTCTTCCGTACATTTGGGATTAAACAAATGCAGGCTCATATACGCAAAGTAAGTAACAACACAGCACACAACAGAAAATGCAATATAGATTAAAGGTCCTATATTATGCAAAATTAACTCTGAGCTTTTAGCCATGTTAGAACGTTGTTACCTCCTCAAAAACATACCCGGAGTTGTGTTTTGTTTCATTCACACATGTTTGAATAACCCTTTATTATTAGTCTGTCTACTCCTAAGCTCAAACCACGACCTCCTCACTACCAGTCTTTATTCTCGCCATGAGGCTGTCAGTTCCAGTTTATCTTCCACTTCTGGCCCTCCAGTCGGCCCTGTCAATCAAATCAGCCTGTTTTCTGTTTATTTTCAATTTGAAATCAAGCAGAAGTAGAAATGATCCCTGCAGGCACAACCATAACACACTGCTCTGGCGAATGGGCGTACATCCCCATTAGAATATACACACAAAGACATTTTCCCTTATTTGGGTGCATCAGTTACGCAAGTGTAATGTCATTTTAGATCATGTGTACATTATGACTGCATCAATAAACCAATACACAAGCAGCTAGTAGTTTAAAAGCCTGTAAAAAGCTCTGGGCGAGGGTGAGTTGTTGGCAAAGAATGAGGAAGCGCTGATCGGGTCAGTCTGGCAGGAAATGTGTTTTTTTGCACAATGTAATAAACACTTTGGATGTGCTTCACCGGGTTTAATGAAATAAGCTTTTAAAGTGTGAAAATGGTGTGCCATTCTTAAAATTATTGTCCTCAATAAATAGTTTACACAAATTTTTTATATTTCTGTTACTGTTGGTTGCCACAGTGTAAATATAGTTTATTATTTAAAAAATGAAAAACTCAGTAATAATCTGCTGAATGTAATAAGCCACAAAAAGATCTAATCTAACTAAATCTCTTGGGGGTAATAAAAGGAGAGAATCATAGCGCTCAGCACAGTACTAGCTGCATCACACTGACCTCTTGTGGAAAATGATGGTTGTTACAGACAAAATGGCTAGAAGCAAACATTACACAACATTACAGTTAGATATTAGCTAATGAGTGTTGATGTAATACATGAATATAACATTTACTAAAATATTATTAATCTTATGTATTTGGTTTGTCATTGTTACAGCAAGTCGCTTTGGCCAAAGAGTTTGAGAGCCTTGTCCGAGCTGACAAGAGATTTGAGATCTGTGCTGAGGTGGTGCTGGGCCTGGTCTGCTTCAGAATCAAGGTAAGATTTTACCCTATTATATCAATAATGAAACCATTTGTCTCAACTTGAACAATATATTCTACACATGACTGAGGATTGCTGTCTCTGTCTGCTTTGTGTAGGGCTCCAATGAGCTGAACCAGACCTTGTTGAAGCGGATCACAAAGAACAGACAGATCCACCTGGTGCCTTGTCAACTCTCTGGACGGTTTGTGCTTCGCTTCTGCATCTGTGCCCGCAGTACCGAGTCTCACCACGTGCACAACGCGTGGCAGCACATCACACAGCTCACCTTTGAACTGCTGCAGGAGCACATAAACTAAAGCAGCATGCACAGGGACAAGGGCCATCTGACCTAAATTAGACCCCGTGTCAGAACAAACAAACAAAAAAAAAATCCTACTTATCAAATGCTTTAAACTCAATATGTTTATGGTTATATTGTCTTAAGTCTCTTGTCTTGTCTTTAAACTCTTAGGGAGCCTCCATGATGTGATGGGTGGGTGTTACTTGTGACGGGGTGTGTATGTATGTATGCAAATATTGATTGACTGGTTGAGATATTAAATGACCAAGAAAATCTTCCACATTACCAAAACTTAGTGTTTCCCTAAAATAAGTGCATTATTTATTAAATATTTATAAAGAGTCAAAATAAAAATAGAGTATATGTCTTATGTTCACTGGGAATGTACAACCTACTACTCCAAAATGTGTTGGTATGAGGGATTATTTATACAAATTGATTTACAAATTGGGGTCAAGGCATTTTTTCTGCTTATGCGGGTCTGGTGCTATTTTTTGTCTTTACAAAGTTTTGGCCTAAATGTGTAAAATATAGAACAAATGTTTATGACTAAACATTTTAAAACGCCGACATTTTAAGTAAAACACAGAGAAGAAATTCTAAAACAAAAAAGTATCCCATTAACCTTGTGATTGTGTAATTATAACATGCTGCTTTGCTGTTGTCATTATTGCTGCTTTGTCATTATTTTTAATAAATGTGGGCAATGATTGATTACAAAATTGACTTTTCTTTCTCAAATATGTACCTGCCATTTCAATTCAAAAATAATATACAGAGCTGTTCCTGTTATTGTGGAGGCCCTCACTGCAAAACACAGTTTGAGTTTTATATTTACCACACTATTATAATGATTATAATACCCTGATGAGCCACGGGCATGTTACAATCTTAACTCTAACTTCAACTTAACTTATATATAATATAAATCATTTTAAAAATGTTTTTTAAAGTTTGTAAATGTCAACTGTCTGACCAAATATACGCAACATGTATTGTTATTTAGCTTCAGGGGCCTCCTAGTGGTAGTAGGTGGACAGGGCCTGGTGCATGTGTAGACTCTGCCTATAGCTAGTGTTTGGCACAAACTCTCATTTTGACCAATTTTTGCACAGTTGATTATCACAGACAGCAGCCTTCTTGAACTAAAAGCTAATACCACGTCTGATATTTACTATAACCTACCTCCTCACAGAGCTACGTTCTAAAGCTAAGCTAACATCAGTCTATAAACAGGAGGAGCTTGTCTACATTTGTGTGTGGTTTGTTGAGAGAATAATGCCACAGAAAAAGGTCACGCGCTCAGTCTGCATAATAGTCAGTGGTACTGGGCTCAGGGGACATAACATGCTTTTACAGGGGTCCTGCAGTTGACATGCATGACCCTTATGAATTAAAAATGTGCTCTGCTTTTACCACACACTCAGTAGTTAGCTAATTGATTGAAATGTCAGTTCTGAAATGCACAGAGCAATTTGCTGGAAAAAGTACAAAAATTAAAAAAAATGAAACGTTTTTCTTATTATGTTTGACAAAACTATTGTATTATTAAACATTCAAGGTAAAAATACACCAACCTGTATACTTAGAATTGTTAACAAAACAGCAGAAACTAGGTGTATTCATTATTTTCTTTCACGTTTCACATTCCTTAAAGGTGTACTATGTTTCCAGTGAAATTATTGCAATACCTAGAATGTTCCCCAGTATGGCATTAAACTGAGGTGACCCAGCTCACAGTAAGAATAGGCTACATGTTTTTAAATATATTATTATTAGGCATTAAACTGAGGTGACCCAGCTCACAGTAAGAATAGGCTACATGTTTTTAAATATGATTATTATTATTATTATTGTTATTAATAATAATAATAATAATAATAATAGGATAGAACATTCCTGGCAAAGTAAATACAAAAATCTCCATGGAAACAAGCAGATGGAGGACCCACCACATCAGGAAAGAACATAGAACATCTTTAGAGGTGGTATTTAAGCTGGTGTTTACAAGAATTTTTCCTGAATTGCACTTGCTCTACTTACACACCAGATGTCACCATTAATCACTGAGCCACTGGGGCCCTGTGTCAGTTTTCATCCAATGCCACACAGCCCAAAATATGCCAGTGATACCGACACCGGCGGATATACTGTGTGGTGTGCCCATGTGTGACCTGACCTTTGCATAACTGCTGCCTGTCCAAACGCTCCTGTAGTCTACACTATTAAAAGACACATTTAAATTCTCACACCTCAGACTATGAGCACTTTCTCCTGCTCCTTCACATAGCTAACATTTGCTCAAGGTAAACAGAAGCTCCACTATGAACACAATATTGCATAGGATCTTACGTAATACTTTTTCAGCTAATACATTCATTATTTAATTTCCAACTATGTAGAGGTTTCATGCATATCCTTTATATATAAGCTAGTGTTTTTTCAGTTTAATAAAATAAACAGCACTGCGACACAATAATACTCCAAATCACTTAGCCCTGTGTATGGGGCCTGATAGTCTACTGTTGACCACTCACATGGTCCAAGACCTCCGCTGTCCATCATTTGAGGTTATTGAGCTCCATGATGGAACACACTTTTTCACTTGGGAGACATTAGCTGGGAAAACATTATAGTTTAACAGCCATCAGCACATTAGGGAATTTGAAGGCATGGCTCCAATACAGGGTCTTAGTGTATTACTTTAAACTGTCAACTATCATCAGCTAAAACTAATTAGAGCTATATTATACTGTTTCCTTCAATAATCAGATTTTACAATTAAAATTGTTATTTCACAACTTGACTCTTGAATGAGCATTATCTTACTGAATATCTCAGCTAGGGATAGTTGGAGTGATGCATTCATAAGGAAAACACGGGTGCTTCACGCTATGCTCTGTTTAATTGGATGAGAGTAAAGTAAACATTTAAAGGGCTTTTAAAGTCATTTTGCACATTTTGCACAGTCCCTAACCATTTGTGAGAGAGTCTGGCAGTGACATCATGAAATTCAGCTGCAAGATCTATTATATTGATGGCTTTAGTCATCACATTGCATCATTTTAATGGTGCACCCCAACAAATCATCTGCTGCTTACGATCCAATTTCTGGTGGTGGATGAGAGGACCTATTGCACTTTGAGTATAGGAGAATCCAATACAAGCAATTCTTCAGAGTAACAAAAATCAAATTGTGATTAGATTCCTAGGACAATACATACTGTTTTGGAAATTGATCTTGATTCACTGAGTGAGTTACAGGCAGATTTAACCAATCTCAGATGCAGAAGATGGTTTTAATTATTACCTTTAACATAGATATTTCATTATGAATTGAAAAACCACAAATAGTACCTGCATGAACCAAGATAAAATCTAAATCATGATGCTGGGCTCTAGAATATTTGAAAACTGGGGAATAAACAAGTGAAGCACTAAACCCTTATGTATATGAGCTAAAAGAAGTTCTACATTTTGTTTTGATATTTGAGAGGTCTTTTGCATGTGCTACAAATTAGTGCCTGCAATTGGCACATCTCATATAAATGTAGACATATTGTGGCATAAGTAAAAAAAACAAACAAACATGCAAATGTTCTGGTCAAACCAAAGAGAGCTAATGATGTAAAAATAAAGCCCAAATAGTCAAACTGAAGAGTCTGTGTCTCTTTCTGTGGACTAGGAGTGCTTCTGCTCTAATTGATCTGACCACAGCAGCGCCACTACATTTCCTCCCTGCTGTGGTTAGGACTCATCGGGGTGTTAGTGCATTTAGAAAGCCCAGATTCAGAGACACACACACAATTAGTGAGCAGTGCACTGGAAACTGTCCAAACTGAAGTCCATAATGTGCTGTCTCATACACGCCAGTTGAGTGTTGTCTGAAGAGCTGCTAGAATCATTAGAATTCTGCAGTGTCTTGTCTATTCTTTCTTGGAATTCTATAAAGAAGATTTCAAAATTCTATATTTAAACAAACATGCATGCTGGGGCAATAACATGTTAATCTGTCTGAATAAGCACAGAATGCATCATTATAATACCAACAAACTTGTGTTGTACTTGTCAAGATACTAAAATGTCAAACTTGATTTCGATACTAAGGAAAAAGCTTGTTACTTGATACAATGATAATAAAAAAGAAACATGAGGTCTTATGCTAGTTCTGACATAGATCAAGACTATTCTAAAACTAACAAAACTGTCTAATGTTGTGTGATGTGTTTTTTTTTTTTTTTCAGTATCTAGCTATGACTATGTAGTGGGTTGACTACATCTCCATACAAACACATGTTAAGAGAGAGGAACATGGTCAAATTCAGTACAGGTAACAGATATTAATATTAACAATTGACAATAATATATGATCTATTAAACAGTAGTGCACAATTCTAAGTGACATCTAAAACTAAAAATGGCTGTGAGAACCAAAATAAAGAATGGTGGAGGCTGTTGAATGATGTAGAAGCATATTAACTCAAGAGGCAGTTTGACCACTTTGGAGACAAGACACATATTGTTTGGAAAATGGTCAAGTAAATACTATAACTGTTACCCTGTTGGCCTTTCCCAAACTGTCACGTCCTGTATTTGAACTAGCCATACCATTATTTGTATTGTAAATATAAAGAGACAATTTGGTAACGTATTCGACCCATCCCTCTATGCTGCTGAGGCAACCCGTCAGGAGCAGTTTGTGGAAAAAGCTATAGAGTCAGAAGCTTAAACAGGTCTGATAAGGCAAATCCAACTAAAAACAAGCTTGGACATGACAAGTGACAAAAGACAAGAGTGTGTATAGTCTCAGCAGCCCTGTTCAGCATTAATTGTGTAAGGCCAAGTTTTACTGTATCATTTGGAAAATCTGCACTAAACAACAAATTGTGTATAGACAATATCAGTCTTTCTTAAGAAATTGCAATTCTTCTTCTTTTACAGCCATAAACAAGTATCACGTGACACATGAGCCTATTATTAAAGCTATCACCTTCAATTTGATCACACAGTTACTGCTGTCTAATTTTGCTGTTGGAAAGTCTAATAGCACACGGGGTCTATACAGCCTCCAGCACGCATCTCCTCCACTCTACACTCCAGTAACCAATTAATTAGCAATATATGTACTCTCCTCTCACATCACAGATTCTTTCTAATAGACACAAGAAGCCCATACTGGTCCTGGTGGGCGTGGTTAAAAATTGGGGTTTGTACTCAAGCTCCTCCCCAGTCCCCAGCACGCCCTCGCTGCTGCTGGGTTACAAGACTCCTGTGCATGTGGGCTGGTCATTCTTGACATCCCTCTCACTCATTCCACACTCTTCAGGTCTATCTCTGAACTTTAACAGACTGCAAAAAAGAAGGGATCCACAAACCAGCTCTGCAAGGTAAGAAACTGCCTGTCCCTGCAAGCATTTTAATGTTAGGCATGGTAGTATATTATTTCATTCAATGAGTCAGATAGTTTGTTAGTGCTGTCATGCCACACTGTACTGTACCTGTGTTGGGCTAGTCTCTACATGCATAGATCTCTATGTGCAGACAAATACACTTGGTGTTTATAGTGACAATGCTTCAGGACGTTTATTTCACTGACCTGTCCATTTAACAATTACAATACGATGCACAATGATTGATTTACAAAAGGCAGTTTGTTGCTGTTTATAAAGTGATAGTGATTCAGTGCTGGTCTATGAAGCTATATGAATGGAAATTCCAGGGTTGGTATAGTAAAAGAATTTGCATCAGGAGGCAGATAAATAACAGTGGTCACCCCCAAAGCTGAATGGTAGGTATGAATGTATGTATAGATGTAATTGGAGTAGATCACTTTTGATTCTACTCTTGTAGAATTATGTTAAATGTATTTTTAATATGCAAAAAATGCATCTGCATGCCTTCATTATTTTATTTGTAGAGCAGTAGAGGTGGGCAGATATTGATAATATTGTGAATGCTGTTTTGAAAATATTTTTGAAACATATTAATATCCAGTATATAGTTTATAATATAAAATGCAGCAAAAAGAGCTGATTGAAAAAAACAAACAAAAAACAAACAAAAACAAAAACAAACTGTGTTATTAACTTCCAAATAAGGGTATAAAATTATATTTCTGCTCTTTTGTGGATCAATTTCAAAGTCATTTCACATTTGTCTGATACTTAAACCTCAACTAAAACATTTAAAGATATGTTTCTTGGTTTGACACAATATTATCTGAATATTATTATCAGAAATTTTGTAAATATTGCCCACCCCAAACAGGATGAACACACCACTTATTGTTTTATTGTCACCATATAAGACAAAGATTTCTGTTACTAAAATATTTATATTGAATGTTTTACAGGGCCAACTGTAACAGAAATAAGTAATTCCCCAAATCCCTGAAAAGTCACCATTATACAGTTTAATTTGGGTAAATGTAGGTAAACTGGTGTATAAGACAACTATAAGGTTCATTGTTAGGTAAAACTGAAGTTGAATGACTTGTTTAAGTTTTGGAAAACATTTGACATCATGCATTGCAAATAGACAGTCTGCAGCTTCTGGTAAATACACTCCTATGAAGTCAATAAGAACCAGCAGGACACAGCGACTTTAAAGACAGACCAGGAGTCACCAGTAAAGCCAGAGATCAATGGGCTTACAGAGTGCCACATTCCTTCTGAACTGTATTTACACTGGTTATGTGCTGTCCGCAAAAGGGCATGATGATAAGCAAGCCAATGCATTTAACTTTACTATGTCTTGATTACAAGTAATAGTTTGTGTGCAAAGTGGATGTGAATATGTGTAATGGCTATTTTCTTTTCTGTGTAGCTCTCGGTCAGTAGATTGTATTGAGCACTGTACCTTGTATGAATTTGGTTTGGATGTTGTCTGTTTTCATTGTGCCCCTGATGTCCAAGACAAATTTCTCTATTTGGACACAATAAAGGCTCATCTTATCTTATCTTATCTTATCTTATCTTATCTTATCTTATCTTATCTTAAAGCAGTAAAGTTGTTTTCAGAGCAAAAACACACAGATATGCTTATTGAAATGTGTTATGGTCACAGCTTGTCTGTCTTAACCTACCTGCTTGTTTTCAACAAAGTACCCATGGCAACATCAAGTGCATTCACAGCACATCATGTGTCCCAGACGTTATTATTGTAAGGATTTATGCGGGTTTAAAATGAGGCTACTGATAATTAAAAGTAAGTAAGGGAATAGAATGGAAAAAGGCATAGCTTTGTTGACATAATTCTTAAAATTACATCTGATTAATACCTGCATAAAAGCAAACTGAAGACATCCAAAGTGTTTCTATCACAAGACTGAGATTATTGTAAACCAACCATGCCGTGCACAGTGACCAAAAAGGTGCCAGATCATGTTGAAAAACAAGGACAAGCTTTGCCCTTCACACATGCTCACCGCTGTGTGCTCCAAAAGCAGAACCACATGGTTGAACAAGTGCATGTGTACACACATGGTCATTTGTCTTCATCAAAGCACACATGAAATCGTGATTTTCACAGGAAACAGGAACCATCTGGAATATTTATTTATTTCCCTGTTTTGGGGAAGAGTCTAGATGTTTCATGTATATTTGGACAGAATCAACTGCATACAAATGTCTGCAAAATTTGAAAATTTAGCTTTTGATCTGTCAGTTATTTTGATTTAACCTTTATTTTAGCATATTTCCCCCTTCTTGATATATCATATTGACTGCCTCCTGGCATACAGCTATTTGATTAATTTGTCAAAGGTTTTGGCAAATGTCCTTCCTAACACAAACTGTTTTACACTGAAATACGAGTGGCATACCTATCTCGCTTGAGACCTTGGGTGGCTGGATTAATAAAATCACATTTAAACAAATAGCAATCAACTTTAAGCAATTAAACAAAATTAATCAATTAACCTTTTACTCAACATCATCATTGTGTAATTAGTTTACAGATAATTCCATTATGGCTCACTCTGCTTCTATTTTTTATTATTATGAGTGCAAGGCTTTTAGGGAAAACAATGTGCTTACCTCATTTTCCATCAACAGGAAATGGCCTTTAAAGAGGCCGCTGGATACAAGTGTCGGATCGCTCTGGTGCTGTTTCTCCTTTTGGGCAGCATTGCGGCTCTGATCGCTGTTGCTGTCATCCAGAACAAATGGAGCTTCACTTCATACAGTATGGAGGTGAACATTCTTGTACATTTTTAAAACTATTTTTAAACAGGGGTTAAAGACAGGTGGGGGGATTAAGTATGTAGACCTGAATCTACTGTTGTTATATTGGGTAAAGGAATGTGAGCACAGATGTTATCCAGATGCTTTTAGTGACAAGGGGTCCACTCATGACTCAGTCCAATTAAATGGTGCCCCAAATGTGATTATGTCATGGTTCCTAACTTGTAACTTTTGTCCCCTTTTCTGTTATAGTATGGTATAGTGATAGATTCAGGCTCATCTCGTTCAACTATTTACCTGTATGAGTGGCCCGGAGAAAAGCAAAATGAGACAGGGATGGTGAAAGAAGTCATGCACTGCAGGGTTGCAGGTAAGTGATCGTTAACAATAAAAGCATTTCAGTCTCTAAAGCACATTATGTTGTGTAACCACCTTATGGAGTGCCATGAGGTTTGACTGTAGACTTGTGGTCACAGGTGATGGTATCTCAGAGATGAAAGTTGATCCAGAGAAGGATGCTGCTTCATGGAAAGCTTTCAAGGCCTGCATGGTCAACATCAGCAAAGCCATTCCGGAAGAAAAGCATGAAAAAACTCCTCTATTTCTGGGAGCAACAGCCGGGATGAGATTGCTGGAGTAATACATTTTTATTTGCCGTACTAATTAAAAGCCAACATTTTTGACTTATTGTGTACAAGGCATCTTACATTTTTAAACATTCATTTTAAAGGGAAAGCAATAAAACCAGGGCTATGGAAATCATGGAAAGTCTCAGACAGTACCTGAGTGCCCTGCCTTTTAATTTCCAAAATGCCTCCATCATCAGTGGACAGGAGGAAGGCCTGTATGGATGGATCACAGTCAACTACATCATGGAGAACTTTTTTGAGGTAGGCCATGTTGCCTAAAAATCCCTACACCATTTTGATTGGAAGATTAAGACACGATTATTTTAGTTTATGAAGTAGATAAAAAGCATTTTTAACTACAGTAAATTAATGCAACCTCATTCATCTCTTGCCTAGCCAGCCAAAACCACACGCTTTCTTTGACAATACTTTACAAAGATGTTCTGTGCCCTCTGTACAGCAGTGGTTGACTGGCTGCCTGGTCAGGTAATCCAGTCATTCATCAGCTTTTTCTACCATTTCTTCTCCTTATAGAAGAGCGCCAGATTACACAACTTTATACATCACTGAAAATTCAAGAAAAGTCATTATTCTGAATCTACAAAAGCAACAACAGAGAAAAACTGTGGCCAACCTGCAGGGTGCACAGTCGATAACTTCATTTGCTGTTAATTGCCCCTAGATGGTGCCTGCCAAGTCTTGCTTTGCAGAAACTCAGACATATAGGCCAGGACATAGGCATACTGTATATTATTTAGATTTTTTTTCTAAAATCAATGAAAAAACAACCCGCACATATCATTGGTTTTGACATGTGCTGAAGTTTGGCTCAGGACAGGTCTTGGTTTTCTTGGGATTTTTCAATACTTTATTATTGACCTGTCAGGCGAGAACTCAGTGTTGCCTCTGGCCTGGGCAGAATCCCACTAGAAAATTCTCATCACGTGTGTGCCTAATTGATTTCTTTATGTTTGCAGAAAAATATGTGGAATAAATACGTGAGACCAGAAGGAGGACAAACCTTTGGATCCATGGACCTGGGTGGCGCCTCTACACAGATAGCCTTCACAGTAGGAGAGAACCTTACTGGGGAGGATTACCTGCACGTCAAATTGTACGGCTACAACTACAACGTGTACACGCACAGCTTTCTCTGCTATGGCAAAAATGAAGCCGAGAAACAGGTCTTGGATAAAATAATTCAGGTAAAATGATTTAAGCAGTGCCCCTCCCACCCGTCTCCCCATTGAGTTAAGATACATTTACTATATTATGCCACCGTAGCAGGGGCAGCACCAGACATTTTTGGTTGGAGGAGCTAAGGGGGTGCTAAGGTCATCAATGTGAGTGCACTCTTTAAAAGTTAATTTAGAGCCTTTTAACAATGGAGCGTATCCCCCACCCCCTAACATGCTTGTTTTGCTGTTTTAAACTAATTTAAATGTAGTTAGCGCCCTGTAGTGATTTATAAAATCACTACAGGGCGCCAGCTAAATTATTCTTTATTTTATTCTAGTCTCATTTTGAACAATCTGTGATTGCCATTTGAACATTTTTAGTCAAAATTGTAGCCTTCACAGTAGCCTTCATACGCACTTGCTTTGCAGATAGTGCGCAATCAAAAATCCATTAATGCCTAACTGAGAATTGATCAGTGAACAATGTTCGTCCTATGCTGTAAATAAGCAACAGAGTCCAGTGAAGAACACATTATGTTATTAAGAGTATTGATCACACATTGTTAAGCATTTCTGTCTGGGAATACTGCACAAGCACACATTAATAATACACGAGTGCATGTTGTCAGTCTGGATGGATGGCCCAAGTTTGTCTTTGCCTTGAGAGTAATCCTTAAGCAAAGGAAAGTTAATTAGACTATAAATCAATCATCTATTTCCAAATTGAATATCGCTAATTAACATGTAAAGACTTTGGATGGTTAATGTCTCATAACAAAAAGTCCAGATTCACATATCATATCTGATATGCAGTCAATCAGCATACCAGATTCAAAGTGAGTGAAGTAGCCAACTGTCTAAAATGACTAGTTTACACTTATTAGAGCCACAATGGAGTATGCAAACTTAAATTGACATACCCCGCACACTTAATTCATTAATTTAATTGTATGAATAAAGCAATAGTTGTGTAAGTACTCTGTTTTCCTCTTCTAATCTGAAGACATGTTCCCAGAAAACTGTACCCATTCTGCGACCACACTAACAAAAAAGTTTGAAAATCATTTACAATTCATTATGTTTTTCTTTTTAGCAATCATCCACCCCGGATCTCATCTTAAACCCTTGCTATCCAGATGGTCTCAATATAACATTAAAAGCATCAGATATTTACGATACAACATGCACAAAGATACCAGGGAAATATAACCTGGACCAGATGTTCTTCATGGTGGGAGCAGGGGACTCAGAAGAGTGTAAAAAGACTGTCAGGACGATTTTTGACTTTGACACATGCAATGCAGACCACTGCTCTTTCAATGGAGTGGAGCAGCCGCCAGTCTTTGGAGAATACATGGTAACAATGAATGAAAGTCCCCAAATAAAAAGGTGTACTAAGACTAAATGTTTTTTTCTCTCTTTTGATTAGGCATATGCTGGATTCTTCTTTATAGCCAGAGCTATTGGTGATAGTCAAGATCTTGACACCTTCAGGGCCGCAATAAGTAAATTCTGCCACACGTCCTGGGTACAGGTATGTTAGCCCAAATAAATCTATTATTATTATTAGTTAAGGATTGGCTCCACAAACTCGCCAGATTAAATTTATGACTCTTAAGTCCTTTCAACTGACCACAATCACTGCCTTGTGGTTGAATAATACAACTTTTTGAAGCTATTGTGAAAGAATAATCACTTTTGTTTATTGATGATGACATTGCACTTTGTGACAGTCTTTGGTCCATGTACATAGGCCCAGTAATTATAAAAAATAGTAACCATTTCATCAGTTATCTTACAGACAATTGATAGTCAAGTTATGTTCTATTTTGTCATAGTCAGTTCTGTCATTTTGGCTGCTTACAGACATTGCAAATTAAATATTCTTCTAAACTTTGGCTTTTTTGTGTCTTCCAGTTAAAGAAAGAAAAGACGTGGATCTCTGACAGATATCTCAAGACTTACTGTTTTGCTGGCCACTATGTATTTTCCTTACTGACAGAAGGCTACAAGTTTGACAAAAACACCTGGCAGAACATACACTTTGAAAAAGAGGTAAGTTTTAACCACACCAAATCTACCGTTGGCTTTTCTGTCAGATATGAGTCAATAGTTTTATTACGATTCTATGTGAACAACAAACAATTGGAATTACAAGTAATATTAGATCAAAGAGTCGTGTGGCAAATGATCTCAAAAGCTATGTCCATGATGCACCTGAGTTAGACCTGAGTTTATGCCCGTTGTAGCCTTAAGCAGAAAATTGGGAAATTGGGTGCATTCTTCAAGTTTTTAATTTTTACTTATTACAAGATGGTTTCTTATCTCTGTCACATGGAACAAAAAAATTGTTTGTAGGTGACAGCTTGAGGATCTCACCATGGCACCATTCACAGTTGCATATTTAGCACACACACATGGGAACAGGACCACCCATGGCACTCATAGTAACTGTCTACACGCCAAAAGTTAGACATTTCCTGGCGTGGCATCAGGACGCCCGAGGACAGCGTGCAGATACGACAAAGGAGTTCCCTCCTCGGCCTGGGGGGATTCCCTGCCTCTCACTCAGGACTCACAAAGACGCCGTTTTCAAATGACACGACATTTAGCTTCAAACAAGGCGGGATCTCTCAACTGCAGCTGGCAATGGGCCATTTTCCGATCCCCAACAGTAGGGTTAGTGTTAAAAGCAAGTGATTGATAGGCCCTTTACAAAATGCACTGCATTCTGCCATAGCTCATTCTTTCCCCTTTAACTGTAATTGTATACAACTTAGTAGAATTGTAAAAAAAAAAAAAAACAAAAACAAAAAAAACAAAAAAAAAAAACAAAAGACAAAAAAAACCCTAAAAAAAACCCTAAACCCCCCCCCCCCAAAAAAAAAACAAACCCCAAAAACAAAATAATTATGAAAAAAATTAAATCAAAAGTTAATCATTTTCTAATACATTTTTCTACTGATTCTGAATTGAATTGCTACATACATAATACAAACATAATTGCATTTTTAAAATCATATAGGCCTATGAAAAACAAAGAAATGCACATTACATATGAGGGACGTGCACAGATAGAGCCCAGGTTGTGCTCAACCACCTGCCTTTGCCCTAAGTGCCCTCGTGGTCAATATATTTTTGTTAGGTTTAATACTGGCCCCATGAAGAGAGTAGATGTGCAAAAGTCGTTTTATACACTCACATATACTATAAAATAATTTCTCTCTCTCTCTTCTACCTCTCACAGCTTCCAGTCTGAGTCTACCTGCGTGTTTTAACCTTACCAGCACATAGCGCCAGGGAGGGAGTGGTGGGTGGGGCTCCATTGGGAACCACTGACACAGAAGATGAACACAAGTGATCAGTATTTGTTAAAGTCAAATATGTCATAAAAGTAGGCCAGTTGTTATAGTATAAAATAAATAACTGACTGTTCTGATTCTTGGTGAGAAGAAGCTACAATAATGGGCCTATATCATGCATTCCTGGGGGAGGACCCCCAGACCCCCCTCACTTGCTCTCTGTAATTTTTGTAATATTCTTATTGGTCCCTCAGCTAATACAGCCTACACCCATATACACAAAGCAACATCATATTTGTTTACTTAAAAAAACCCAAAAAACTCAAAAAACAAAAAACAAAATATAGTTACGTTCATTATTAAACAATATGGAAAAGTGCCCTTTTTCTTGGTAGAGCACCTGCCCCCCAAAATGTCTGTGCACGTTCCCGTTACATATTATCATACTAATATTACTCAAGAAACAGTAAAACATAGTCGGAAATAGAACATTTCTTGACAATACAATTTATTCTAAAATTACAACTAAAGCTTTCTGTTTTCTTTCACAGATAAAGAAGACAAGCATCGGGTGGAGTTTAGGCTACATGCTAAGTCTGTCTAACATGATCCCATCCGACGTGAAGGAAAACTTCCCCATGTCAAACCCTCTGTTTGCAGGACTTATATTTCTATTCTCAGCCCTCACCATTATAACCCTTGTGATTGTCTTCATCTTCTGTGTGCGCACCTGCTACTGAGATCCTGGGAAGAAAAAGAATG
>KN477812.1:0-10624 GCA_000787095.1 Periophthalmodon schlosseri | reverse complement strand
GAAGAGGCTTGAATGAAAAGAATAGGCACGCAGTGGCATGTACCAAAATCTTCTGACATGTAACATCACATTGTGATACCTCAGGGATGTTGATTGAAGTGATCTTTTTCAATAAATTGGCATAATCTACAACAAAGGAGTAGATGGTTACAGGATGTTCCACTTATTTAATAGTGTTTTAGTGATAAAACCTCCTTTGACTCCTTTTTATCTGGATGAATGAACGCAACTCAGGGGAGCTCATTTGTCTGTTATGTTTGTGTACTGTTGCTAATTGCTGTATCTCTTGTGTGTTTGATACAAATAACAATAGAGCATTCATGGCACTGGGATCAACAGGAATTTACCATCAGTGAAAACTATAAAAACTTTTATTTTAAATTGTCATAAGCATGTATGAAGAACTAGTCTTACCCTTAACTGTATCTTGTTACCAGTCTGAACATTCCTGCCATCTACCGGAAGCAAAGACAAATATTGAATAAAACATTTTTAAGACAAAAGCTCACAAACTCTTGTAATCATACAAACTGCATGTGTAAATATGTTGATACATTCGCTGAATGAGGACTATAGTTCCTGTGTTGTGAATGTTATACTACATTTCCAGCAGTATGATGAAAAAGTGATGATGCTAGTGAAGAGCTGCACTAGTAGAAGGTAGAGGTTTTTATGTACTGTATGTATGTATCACTGTGCAAATAAAAATTTGACTATCCATTACAACTGAAGATTTTTTTTCATGCTTAACAACAGTGCCATCTACTGGACATGCACTGTACCTGTAACATCCAAGATCCATGAATGCCAGATGTTTGAAACATTTTTATTGAAAGATTTGTCTAAAAAGAAAACAAAAATGAAACAAAATAGACATTTCAAACTACAGCAATATCCACTGTTTCTACAGACACTCTCAAAATCACAACTTGAAAGACATGGGAGGCATGTGACCAAGCAAATAAAAAAATAGCATCATCAAAGTTATTTCTGTTGCATCTTCTTTTACACACCTGTACAAAAATCTCATAAATACTACTCACGTTTCCTCTCTACTTCACTCTCAGCTTTCAATAACTTATTTTTCAATAGATGTTTGTATCTTCCCACTTTTGGTTGAATGATAGTTTAACTCCATAACATCCTTTAGCTTCCTGTCATTGGTGTATGATGAGTAGACGGGGCGTGGTAGAGAAGGAAAAACCTCTATGTATTAATTCTTTTCAAAAAAATGTGTTAACAATTTTTAAGGGAATGCACATAAAAAAATGTGCCCCCAACTACGCAACTGACCCCCAACACCAAAAAATTGTGTTAGCAGCTTACACAGAAGTACATCAACATAAAAGTAAACATCTTTGTGATTGGCTGAAATGATCTGAACAAAAATGCCCTTTTTCTTTTGCAGAGAGAGATCCCTGCTCATATTTCAAATGGCTTATGTTGGTCCGCACAGCAGCCTAAAGCATCATGACATGAAATCACATTACATAACTCAATTAAACTATCATAATTAGAAACAGCATTTTAGTCAGTCCATTAAGCTTGTGATTTGGCTGCTTACAACTGTAAAACTAGACACCAATGATAACTTTTTTCTACTATTTTCAGACAATACCAGCTTACATCTGATTGCATGAAAACATCTTGAGGCATTTGTATATTAAGACCTACTGCATGTCCCTAGATATCTCCCACAACAGAATAACATAAAAACAAGTGAAAAAAAGCAAATAAGGAAGAGCTCTTCAATGTCTAGCTTCTTCATCTTTGGTATAAAATATGCCACCTGTAGGCTGCACTTGATCAGCCTCTACTAGAACTATTGCTTTTTTGCACATTGAAAAATCCTAGCTGTTTTTTCAGCTTTTAGTGAGAAATGCTTGTCACGCAAGATGCAGGCAAAGCAAATGTTTTAAAGTACGGCAAGCAAAGGATGACAAAAGCAAGCACAAATGGCATGGGAAATAACACATGTGAAGTTGCAGGAAGCAGCATTCTTCCCCAAATTTTCTTGAATTTTAAAAGTCCTCTTTACAAACACATCCTTTTTGCCTGTACAGTCAGCTTTTCGCTGCTCTTCTTGAATCAAACTGTTTTTGTCAAACACAAAAAGGGAAACTTCTTGTTCCCAGCATTTCAGAAAATTAAGGCAATAAAGATTTACCAAAACATTGATATTCTAAAAAACTACTCAAATCATAAAAACGATGATGCAGCTTCATATGAAAGGAAGACGACCTTTGTTTTTCTAGACTGCTGCCTGTGTCCCCTTTCCATTTTTTCTTGAATTGAATAAAAAAGTCTTGAAAATCTACCTGGACATTCAAATGTTCGTTTTTTTTCTGTACAGATTCTAGTCAAGTTGTCTTCTCATAAAGACAACATCCAAAGTCTCTTGATGAGAAATGATAAAAAGTTGTCCAACAGTTCAGCAAACAGTTTATTTTTTCCTAAATTTTCTTCAAATAAGAAACATTTTTTCTTCATTTTTGTCTTGTGTTTGTGCACAGTGGAAGCATTTTCCTCTCAGTATTGTCCTTGTCACTGTTTCTTTTTGATTCCCCTGGTCACCAGTGCAGTCCTTCTGAGGGCAATGCAGCAATGAGCCTCACCAGCCTCAACTTATCTAGGAGATAAAAAGGGTGAAACATGTAAACAGTTTCTGAGTTTTGAGATGATTTTACTGTTATTGCTACAGGCAACTTGTCTGGAAGCTCTTGAGAACAGGAATGTGACATGACATCAATGTTACAACCAAAATGCATATATCATTCATACACAAGCTCTTTTCCATTATCTTTCTGACTCCTCAGCAAATATTGAGGAGCAAAGGATAAAGATTGGAATATTTTGTATTGCCTAATATCTTTAGAAGTATCAAATTAAATCCATTAAAATATTATATAATCAAATAGAAAGTGCATTTGTCAGTCCACAAACTGTTTAAAATGACTAGTTCTGTTTTCACATAAAAAATCAGGTACAGTGCCTTTAAGGATTTTGTTGACTATAAAGCAGTGCCCCAGAGAGGCCACAAGCAGCATAAGGCCTATGAGACACTAGGAAACATTTTTTTTGTATTGAGTGTTAGGTTGAAGTCAGTGATTAATGATGATTTACCCTACTGTACTTGTAAAATTCAGGTTCAGGTTTAAAACAGCTTATATTTTATCTTGTAACTGTACTTTGTAACTGTACTACTTGAGGACAAATTTTCAGTACTCTTTCCTTCACTGTTATTTAGTCCTTAAAATGTTAGTGACTTATTTGTAGGAAGATTCTATTTTTAGGATTCGTAAACATGCGTGACCTCTGGTGCCTTCAGCATCCAACTGCATTTCACATAATGTAATAAAGCTGATCTGATCCCCATCTCTTTAGTATTGAGCGTCACTGCTGGGGTAGTATTTCTGTAAGTCTATACGCACTTAGTCTGCTGGTAAGAATAGGCCGTGGTGTGGTCCCCCGTGCTCTCCACTGATAAAGGCTGCTGTCCGCTGGCGTTCTGTGAAGAGGGAGCTGTCTGGGGAGAGGCCTCTGTCACCACGCCCTGGAACAGAAATAATCAGAAAATTCACTTTTTAAACATACTGGATTTGCTTCAACTCAAAAATAACGTGTTTGCTTTCTTAAAACTAAATGAACATATAATCAAACTGATGACGATGGTGATGATGTCTTACACTTGTAATGTGCTTGACGGGCTTGTCAAAGCCTCTCAAAGCGCTACACTGTAGTCATTACTCATTCACTCCATACTAGCAGCTACTATTGTAGCTAGAGCTGCCCTGGGGCAGAGTGACAGAAGGGGAACACCTTTTAAGTCGATAGTCATTTTCAATACAGAACAATTGTAATTTCTTTAATATTACCCTGTGGTACAGACTTATACTATTACTAGGTACTAGTTCCAATATAGATAAAGACCCATTATGCTGTTCATAAAGGTTATTGATGTGATGTTTTTTTTTTACGATTTTGTTTTGACAATCCTAATAGCCTAAATTGTGAACTATATATTATATATGTACTATATATTATTTTTACATCAACACTTGAGTAGACTGGCCACATAATCTGTTCCTTAATGGTATACACATTTTAGATGTGTGTTAATTTGGAATGCATCAAATTATTTTAACTGTATGTCAAACTGAACCCAACAAATGACATCAGTTCAACAGACAATAGCTCTAATAGACCTGGGTTTAGTTCAGATGTGCCACAAGTGCTTTCAAGCTATAGCCGTAAAGCTTTTAAATGTGTCCTCTGAAGACCACTGTGGGTTGCTGTGACAGTTGGCTCGTGTAATAGGCTCAATAAACAAGAGTTTGTGTGTCCTTACTTCCACTGTGATGGCAGAGGCAGGCACTGCAGTGTACTGGGGAATGTAGGTTCCTTGCATAGGGGCAGTGGCTGCAGCAGGCATGTACTAGAGAAAGTCCAAAAATAATGTCATGAAATTAGAATAATACAGAAAACATGTTTTAGTGGGCAATTTAAACATAAATTGCACAGATAGGTGTTGCAGAATAAATTGTAGTAGCCCGAGAGTTGAACAGAAGAGGCATGATGCTGGAGTTCTAACGCAGGAGAACTTTATTGACCATCAGGACCCGGAGACATGAACCCTCAAGACATTTTGATAGTGTAGTCCATTCCAGTCTAGGACAGTCCAGTCTGGCTATGCTTCTTTTGTAGGGAGTATTATACCTCTGATGACGCAGACTAACATAACAAGGACTGAGCCCTCAGTACAGCACAGAAATGGAATTTCTCTAACAATAGTGTTCACTTAACTTCTTTTTCACTAACTCGTTTGCTTCCAAGTGTAAAGTGGTTTTATGTTAGATGATATATTTGATGCAAGAGTAGGGACTGACCAATGGTCGGTGAGCACTGACCATATTATGAGGCTAATATGTAGAGCTGATTTGGATCATTTTCTACAACTTATAAGAACTAAAATGACTATAAGCTCTGCAAGTAAAGCATAAGAGAAATCATATCTAAAGCATATTTTTGACATACAGAGCTTTTTCATTACAAACATATAAAAGAGTAGAGCAGCATTCTTTGTATTAAAGTGTTCAAATAATTAAAATCAAGTGATCAGCCCAAACAAAATATCAGCCTATAGCTGTTATATTAAACAATGCTATAGTCCTGATAGACTTATAGCCAATATAGATTTCTGATCAAGATTACACAAAAGCTTGACATAACTCTGTGTATACTAAAAAGTTTTGTTTGGACTAGTGAATATATAAATTTATATATAAATGTCAAAATTCAGAAGGTCACTTGAATGTAGGAGACAAACTCACATTTCCCGAAGTGCCCAGAGACAAGTGGTTCATCTGCTGCATGAGCGGAGCCATTACACTGGACGGGTGCAGGGACAGACTGGGCTCGATGGCTGCTGCCGGAGTGATCACAGCACCCTAAGGCGCAGAGAGGACACAACAGAAAGGATGTTCAACAACAGGACTAACAGACAGTTATGCTCTGGCAGGGGGGAAAACAACTGTCACTGATACAACAACTCTACAAAGGGCCAGGAATCATTTAAAGTTCTAGGAAAGGACTGTGTTAGGATATTGTATTAACATGAGATACAATCCAAGTACAATGACTGTAAGTTGTATTTGTTTTTTATGTATTTGTGTATTTTTTTTTTACTTGGAGAGCATTATCTGCTTCAACCTTCAGATGAGATTTGAACTTAGTTTTCTTCTTCCCACTCCTTTTTGAGCTTAAATAAGAAAAAAATGTGAAATGTGCATTAAGTGTCCTTGATACATGTGCTCAAAATAAATAAATAAATAGAAAAAAACAGAATAGAACTAGCTACCATCTAGTTGGAAGGCAAGTGCTTACTGCATAGTTAATGTTTACTCTATTCTACAGCTATGCTATTTATATAGCATGTTTTGGTATCACTTAAATACTTAATTAGCCAGCTTAGTAACTACTTAGTGAAGAGATTAGTGTTAGGGTAAGTGATAGGTAGTTACTAAGCCAGAATCATCAATCAAGTCTTTGTTCTTACTTTATTAAGGCTATTAAAAGTGTAAACGTGTTGCCCATGTTTTTCCTTCTTTATAGACATGAACAGCTCCACAAAGTTAAAAGGCCTGGTTTGGTGTGGTTTCAGAGGAGAATGGCGGGCTTGACAGAGCTTGCTCCTGGATACAGCAGAATCCTTTTACAGTAAACCTCTTCAGTGTGGAAGGCTTTGACGCGCCCTAGCACCTTGATGCTCTGAGCTTCAAACTGCAGTGCATCTCAACCCCGGCTCTGTCTGACTTAACAGGGCCCTCCTCTCCCCATGTAAAAGAAAAGAGGGGTTATTGGAGAGCACCGTTGAACTACACTTCCCATAAGCCACACAGGGGAGCTCTGTTGTCTGTATGAGTAGAGACAGCAGTCAGCACTTCTGCCTGTTGAGATGCTGGAGGAACACAGGTATTAAATTTAGGTGTTTTAGAAAGCACTGCAAGTTCTTTGGCAGCCATCATGCCCTGGAGAGGTTCACACATAGACTGTAAACACACATAGAGTGATGAAAGTTGTGGCAGTTTGAAGTTTTCTTCTTGGATGCACATACAATCTGTCAGAGCTGAGGAAAGGCTGTTCAGCTGAGAGGCATTTTGTTTGTGAGACAAACAGAAAGATATGCGTCAGACTTCTGCTTTGATGGGGAGATATGCTTGACTGTATGAAATAGCAGCTGTCTATAGCTTTTTAAAAACAATACACACATGGGTCCAAAAGTCTAAACGTGTACTTCATCCACTACAGTAGTAGCAACAGTAATAATGGACAGCAAAGTAAGAAATACACAGTCTATCACAATTTGCTCTGTTCCCTTTAAGATTAAGTTCGAAAAGTTAGGCCCAGGCTTTTAGGTGGGGCTGTAAATGCTTCTCCAACAAAAAAAATATCTCCCTGAATTCAGATGTGCATAATTGACAAGGGGATTAGCCAATCAGGGACACATCCATGATACAAAGGAAGCAATAACATTGGATTAAACACTGACCTCTGCTGAATCACTGAATAACTCACTAAACATTATTAAAATGCTAACTTAATGAGCTTGTCTATTTCCCATGCATCACTGAGATAAACAAATCTGATTGCACGGCTCTGTCTGATTTTGGCCTGAGACACAACAGAGGAGGTGGTGACCAGACTGAGATCTTCTGTGATAGAAAGAACCAGTCTGGATCCCAGGCCACATGTTCTCTCCAACTCTGTGTAAATGTCCTCTTAGTACTCCGATTTCCAGTACCCACTTTATTTTTAATGAAGTATAGTAAGATAGGCATTCGCAACAGTCAACATAAAAAGACTTGTTGTTAGTAACTAATAACAAATCAGTAAAACATACTTCCTAGACTTTCTCTGGTCTTAAGTAGCACACAAGAGACACACATGAATCTACGGTTCACCCCTGCTCACCGACTTCTCTGACTGAGGCAGGTAGATTTTCCACCCAAATCCACCTAAATCCACTACATTTTATCCAGCAATAATGCCTTCTTTTGGGTAATCATTTCTCATTCTGTCTTATTTTTTGTGTTCATTGCCTCCAATCTCACAGCAGGAGTTCCCAGGCGAGGAAAAAGCACCATTACAAAAAGATGAGGGGGAAGGAAATATATTGACTAATTGACAGCGTTGATTTATGACAGAACAAGTGTTAGACCTGCTATCTCTGCGTGTGTCTGCATCGTTCAATTTATTTTCTGTGTGATGATTGTTTAACTCAATGCAGCGCCAGTCTAATGCCTGTGTGTGTTTTGTACTTGGTAAATGCAAGACAGGCAGTTCCTATCCCCTAGAGGACAGGAGGCAGACGAAAACAAAATCGGCTTCAACTTTGAACTGGATCTTTGTGTCTCGTCTCCTCCTTCTATTCTCTGGCTGTCATTTCTCCAGAGCAGGAGTAGAAAGCAGACTAGCACAACGCTTTAGGCGCCAAGTGCATCAAAACACAGCATTAGTGATAATAAGCTGTGATTATGGAGAAAAAGCTTTGTTAGAGCAAGGACAAAAGCAATACTTGGCTAGGAGTTATATCTTTGCTTGTTTCCTGCAAATTGGTCGATTGGCGTGTCTTATATTGGACAATTACTGTTTGATTGTTTGATTTTATAACCTTCTGTTGGTTAAAAATGTTGTAAAGTCCTGCAAGGCGACTGCTGTTCTGATTTTGGGCTATACAAAATTAAACTGAATTTAATTACTAGTATTTTAACAGGTACAATTTTTGTATTCTCCAATAATTAAACTTCTCGTATCCTAATTTTATCTTTGTATCCAGGCTTGGAACTGCCACAAAAAGAATGCTCACTTGCAGCTATGGTTAGACAGAGACAACTGAGCCATACCACTGGATAATAAACAAAGACTGAAACAAAACAATTGAAATTACCCCACAAAAAGCAAGGAACAATCAAAACATAGACACTCAGAGTGAAGATATAGACAGTCTATACCAATGTAATGGAAAATAATAACATTGAAATGAAATAAAATGAATCATCTGAAGTTCAAATTTGTATCTCAAATATTCATTGATCTAAAGTAGTCTGTAAGCATGTATAATAATAATCACAATTTCAGCCCAAACCTTTACAGTTTACATCACCTCTTCTGAGAAAATGAAGATGTCTTATATTCACATAGGGATAGGAATGCACATATTGCTACTGCTTCTTCCATTGTCTTTTTGAATGGGCTTAACATAGCAATTTAACTCAGGAAGATATGGAATCCCAATTCTTTGTGCGGCTCATTGCAGTCTGCCCCTATAAGCTGTGCTCTCATTCAGATGCATTCATTTCCTGTAGGGGGATTTGTGAGTAATTACACACAAAGACATCCTCTCACTAATTAAGATGTAACGACGCGGAGTTCAAGTAATCTGGGCATTTCACCAAGACGCAGAAGCAAACCAGTCCTCCAGGCTCTCCACAGCACATCGAGGTGTGTTTGTGGAGATTAAATACAGAAATGGTGCACTCTTTTGATTGGGGAGTGGGTAAATATGATTATGGGAATCTAAGCTTGGGCACAAAAGGCTTTTAATACAAGGATTTGTTCATTGTTGCATTTTTAAAATAATGCTGTAAATTTAAAATTCACATTTGCCTCAAATGAAACAGAAAGTGGATTTATGGGCAACAGTGGAAGATGACAAAACAATCATTTGAATGTCTTTATAGTCAGTACACAAAAACTATGAAAAAAGCTGATTGCATCTTCAGTAGGAGTACACATGCAGTAAACTCAGCAATAAATATAACAATGTTTTGTAATGCATACAGTACTACCACAATATCTCATACATTTCCATTCATTCTCCATAGACTGCTGTAAACAGTAACTCTGCTGTTGGCCAAGCAACATTTCATACCAGTCCCATGCTTGAAAATGAAAAGCTCTGTACATAATTCTAATGCAATCCTTTACGCTTAAATGGAAGGAAGAAAATTATTATATCAAACTATTTAGAGTGTGCAACAACAGAAACAGTTTGCAGTGTGTTGAGGAGGAACAAATGAAAACAACTACCAGTATATATAACACTATATGACCAGGATTTGACTGCTGTGTCTCTCCGTATCTGTCTACTCCCTGATGCAGTCTTCATTTGTCAAGCCCCTGTGCATCCAGGAAATACACTGGCCCACATTTTAGTCTTTGTAGCCCAATCATTTTTTGGAGAGACAGAAAAAGCACACCATCTAACGCAGCTCTGACATGCTTTTGCAAGATTTGTTTTCTTCCCTTTTGTTCCAGATTTATTCTTTGTAATCCCGTAGATTCTGTGAGTTTGCTCCTCTCTCTACTGGCCCCACTCTGTCAAATATACACAAGTCCTATTTATTTATATCCGCTTTATCCCAGCGCTTATTCTCTGCTCCCCGCTCACGTAAAATGTAGGAAGTCATATCAAGGCGCCTGCCAAATAATTAGATGGGACATTTGTTTGAAAGCACATTTACAGAGGAATAATCTCTCCTCCCAGAGCCATCATTTGAATCAGACTACACCACAACAGAATGCTCTAGGAGTTGGCAGTTAGACAGATGGGAGAACAACAATGAGATACTAGACAGCTACGGAGCTAAAGTCTTAGAGGGAGTTTTATGAAATACAAAGAAATGTGTACCTTTACTTGATAAAGGCACTGGCAAAGATATAGCACCCAGGCTGGAACTAGAGAAATCTAGGTATAAGAATAAACTTTAATTGACTAAAGTTTTAATGCATATGTAATCCCTAAATCATGCTTTTAAAACTCCTTTTACTGTAACACAAATAAAGTTTGTACTGAATAGCATAATTGTGTAGTATTAGAGCTGCAATTGAATTGAAATCACAATGTAAATGGTTGCAAGAAGCAAATTGCTTCTACAAACAATAAATATCATTTTATTCACACGTAAAAGCTGCTAACCCTGTTAGAACTCTGCAAACACGTTAGTTTAGCAGTTATTCTCTCAAATGTAAATGCTCCTGGAGCTAATAGCTCTTTTAGTATAAAAACTCCTAAATGTCACAACAGTTAAGTATGAACTAAATAAACTATATATATAAATAAATT
>KN477810.1:0-12797 GCA_000787095.1 Periophthalmodon schlosseri | reverse complement strand
CCAACATTGGGGTTGTGAGATTATGATTATGGACACCATTTATAATCCATTTTTATTTAACTGAGAACAGAATATTTTGGAAAAATAAGTAAAATAACACAAAATACTACTCAAATATACACAATGAAACCTGATTGCAACTTCAAATTATGACAATGCAATGGGAGTCCCGGTTGGTTTGGTTGCATGGTTATTCGGGCGTCCGGGCCTGAAAAGTTTGGAAACCCCTGCCATGTACACTTAGCAGCTTCATATTGCTTTTAAGCTGTAACTAAAGTAAAGCGCCTCCTCTGAGAGTTCCCTGATTATGATTATGTGATTGGTATAACTGTCACTCACATTGCCCACATTTCTATGCCATAGTGTATCCTCACCTCAGCCCACGTGAGGAGGCAGCGGAGGCAGAAGACGTGGCAGCAGCTGTCAGGCATGGCCAGCTCCGCCCCCGATAGAGCGCTGAGGCAGATGGGACACTTCTCTGCGTCTTCAGGGTCTGTCCCGTCCGGAGGGCCCTGACCACCACCACCACCTGCTCGGAAACAAGATCAGTCAGACTAAAGCCTTACTCTGGGCTTTTTATTGTGCTGTTAGCAATTCTTACTCAAAATTATTGTCACAAAACTAAAATTTGATTTGAAAACTTGCAGGATATCACATTGACAATACTCAACACCTTTTGTATTTTTGGTGGAAGACATCAGTTGTTTACAAAACTTCATAAAAAAACTTTCAGAGTAGAATATAAAAACATGATTATAATTCAAATTGCCGTATTTTCCGGAGTATAAGTCGCACCGGAGTATAAGTTGCACCAGCCAAAAAATGCATAATAATGAAGAAAAAAACATATATTTCACATATAAATTGCATCTGAATATAAGTCGCACCCTCGGCCAAACTATGAAAAAAAGTGCGACTTATAGTCCGGAAAATACGGTAATCAACAAAGTGTAAGCATAAGGAGGAAAGCATTTCTGCAACTTCCCTGACAATATTGCAATACAAACATACTAGTAAAGTTAAAAATATGGTGATAATAGAGTACCATGGAATTTGGATATTACATACATCTTTGAATACACATCTAATCTACATCTACATGGACCCCAGGAAGACTAGCCGCCAAATAAGGAGGATCCAAATAAAAAATAAATAAAAGAATCTAATTAACCAATAATCATGAGGAAAAAAAAAAAAAAGTCTCACCAGTTCCAGCTCCAGTCATGTCTGGCCCTGTTCTCCCAGCAACTGCACAACCCAAAAATGGCATGTGTTAGAAAAAGACTGATCGGTTCACCAATTTAAAATAATCAGTGCACTGCTATGAAATTTACTTGACAACAGCAACAAACAACACCTTTCAGACCAAATTAAACAGAAAACTTAGATGTATATTTAAGCAGGAATTTAGAATATAGTAACACTGCATTTTGATTTTTTTTGTAGATTAATCAAATTTACAAGACAAAGACAATTAACCTCAATTCTTAGATGTTAAAGCCATAGAATAAAGCATGTCGTTTCATTATGGATGTTTTTAATCGCACTGAAAAACAAAAAAAAAAACAAAACATGCATCCGTACTCTGAGTGGGCTTACATCTCCACAAACCTGACTCTTATTTGGCCGAAAGGAGGGTTTCCATGGAAATGTTGTTCCTTTGGCTATAATATTCCACATTATGGCATATAACCTAACTCTGTAGAATGTTCTGAAGTTTTAACTTTCTATTTCCATGGAATCATGCAGGTGACGTGCCAGATCCAGAAAGTTACATACTATCACTTTAACTGATTCCCAATGGAATACATTTGTCTCATTCAAAGAGGTTATCTTTGATTTACTTTGATTAGGCTAATCTTTAGCTCAGTAAAAGGAAATAAGATCGACTAGACTAATAACGTATCAGTGTAGTCCATAACAGAAAAAACCTAAGCTTTCCATAAAACATCGTTCAAATGATCATACGTGGCAGTGGACAACATTGAAAGCAATACATTCACAACTGTTGATGTTTTACGTAAATAAAAGTGAAAGTAAAAACTGAAAATTTTAGTTTTTCCTTCTTAAAATCCCAATAGCACTTGTGGACCATGTAACCTACGTGATTTAACAACACACACACAAACAAACGAGGATTAGTGGCCCGCAGGTTTGACCCAAACTTTACCCAGGTCAGGATCCTGATTTCACTGCTTTGGCACAGTTTTATGGGGTAAAAAATCCAAGTTAAGATCGGAGGAGGGTTAAGGTTACTTCTCTCTGATTTGTAAACACTTTCTGACTTTAACCCAAACCAGTGCATCTGATTATCAATGGCCATTAACTCCTACTGCCTTTGAGCTCTGAGAATAGTTCAATGAATTCTTGGCAAAGTAACAACATTCAACAGGACTGGTTCAGATGCATTGCTGTAAGGTGCACTCGGTCCAAGTGTAAACAAGCTCAGTGCGGCTACAGCTGCGGATATAATCACGTTTAGCTCAGTTAGGTTCGGCCTGGAGACTGGCATCAGAAAATAGCAGCAGATAGTGCCAACGCGACGGTGTCAACATGGGTGATTGTGCTTTAGTTAGCCGTCAAAGCTATAGCTAAAAGCCTGCTACCATCTAGCTAAATGGCCGTTGCTAGCTCGGCAGTAAACAAGGCTAAATAGTGTCTATTATTAGCCACAGTTTATGCACTGAAGGTCATAAGGCAGCTAACGTGCTAACAGCAGATTTAGCACAGAGCTAACACCTGCCTGCGTCGCTTTTAGCTTTAGCATGTTGGCCTTTTAGCATTTAGTTAGCATTTAGCGCTAGTTAGCTTCAATGAACTAATTTTTACTCACCTCAAATGTTTGCTACGACTGCTTTGTACAGACAAAACAGCGCGTAAGACCCAGAATCTCGTTATGAAATCCAACTGACTCTAAAAAGTAAATATATTTGTCTAAAAACGGAGCGTAGCTTTGAAAAAGTCCGAGCCACATGTCTCGCAGTGAAACTGAGAGTCGATGGAAGTGGCGCCGCGCACTGGTGTTACACGGTATTACAGTGAAAGAATGTCAGTGGATTTTACAGGCTCCAGTCTCATCTCACTTGATCGCAAGTCATTTTTATAGTGTGATTATTTAATTCCGCTGTTTTGTTTTTTGGTTTATTTTTATTTTTAATAAATCATTTGACCTATTTTTGTAAGGATCACTGCAAGAATATCAAAGAAATGAAAGAACTGATAGGTTCACTGCTTACACTAAAGACTTAAAAAAAGGAAATGAAATAAAATGAATTAGGCATATCAGTGCTACACAAATATGGTTTATCTCGTGTTTGTACAATGATGAAAATGCATCTTTATTTCCTGTGAATGAGTGAAGATCCATCAATGTTCAGTAAGACTCTGGAGTGATCAAGTGCCCAGCAATCCAAATACAAAATTCTTCAAAGGTTCAGCGCTCCCCAAGAGTCTATTGTAAAGCTTTCAATGTAGATAGCCTAACTTTTCAAAAAATAAGTGCATTAAACATTTTTTAATTTTTGTTTTTGCCTAATACTTTCTCAGTAAGTTTTGTTCTTAAAAAACAAACAAACAAAAAATGTAATTTGTTAATTTTTCAGAATTAGGAAAAAAGGCTGTAAATGTTTAAGAAAAGTGTGCAAGTGGCAGTATGAGAGTGGCAGCCCATTGTTGAATAATAGTACAAAAATAATTGGATGCATGAACCAGAGCAAAATGTTCAGTGTTTTATTTAAAAACTATAAACAGTCACCAAAGTAAATAAAGCCAATCTCTAACAGACTGTTAGGTCTATAGTCACACATCCTACGGACACTGCAGATCTGGGGGAGTGGCCCGGGTCGGCGCAAACGGGAGGCAGTCAATTTAATGTTACACAACACACCGTAAGAAGGACAGAGTTCCAGGTACAGGAATGTGGCAATGACTTAAGAATGAAAAAATAGTACAATAAAACTCCACACTATATTAGGATAGAAAAACGCCGTGAAGAAAAGATCATACCTGCTGCACGTAAAGCAAAAAGGAACAAGGGAGAAGTCCTGTATAAAAATCCATGTATTTAAACCAATTGTACAAATACAAAAAAACTCGCTTGGTACGTGCGCCCTTGCCCGTACTATGACAAAACACGTATACAGTGGGTATATGTTAAATCGTGTGCGTGTTGAAATCGTGGGAAGGAGAGTGAAGGAAGTCAAGGGGGCAAGGAGGATACTTTTGATATTTTTTTCTTCTACAAAATGACAAGATATATTATACTCTTTCAGCCAGCAAAATGAGTCTACAAGTTATTATTATTATACAAAAGAGTCACAGTTCCACAAAAAACTGCTTTTTAATCCCCGCCCTAAGTTTTACAGCAAACAGTACCTTTGCAAGAAGTATTTACATGTATTAAGTACATTCATCCACTGCTGAGTATAGAATCACATTAGATACAAGTGACCAGGGATCTTTAAAAAACGCAAAACAAAAACAAAATAACTATTCGATCCTACCAAAAGTAATGCTTCTATGACTCCACAGCGCTCTCCAGTGGCTGCTCCATCGGGTGTGAAAGAGGATTTTTCTTTATATATATTCACATCATATTTACAAGAATCTTTTTATTAATTGTAATGGTATTTATTTCAATAATAAATAAGTGAAAATATATGACTCAAGTAAGAAAAACCAAGCTACCAAATTTCTAAAGAAAAACAACAAAGAACAAGTATTTGTAGTCCGTGTCACCAGTCGCCAAATGATCGCCGCACCTCTGAAAGTGTCCTGCTTCAGTCAAAATTCATACGTGTCCAATTTGGTAGAAAATTAAACCAAAATGTGCTCGCATTTCTTCTGGGGTTTTGTCGATGCGGGGGAGGGTCCCTCAGGGAAGCAGTCCGAGTAGAGCTCCCCCTTGTGGGCGGCTGGTGGAAGACCCCGTGGCAGTTTGTTTTTGAGAGTGAAAAATGGTTTTGGAAACAGATCGTTGGCAAAAAGAGGAGTCTGTGTTGAGTTTGTAGAGGTTGGGACAGCAGAGGTGGGTGCCAGGCTTGTCCCATTTACTTCACCCCAAATCGGCCACATGTCCCGGGCAGGAGAGGGGCGTAGGAGGGGCGGGTCTTTTAGGGTTACACCTGGGTCTGTGTCTGCAGTGAACGTGTCAGTTCATAAAGGCATTTGGCGAGCGTGGTGGAGACCTCCATGTTACTTAGTGCAAGCACCGAAAGGTGAGCTTCGTGCTTTTTTACCAACCTGGAAAACAAACAAAAGCTATTGAGTACAAACTGCAAGGTTGAACTATGATGTGGTAAAATGAATTCAATTCAACAGCTCAAAACATTTTGCTGAGAACTGAAAATGCCAACTACTGTGCATCACTCGCTAAAAAGTTTGTCACTATGTAAACTTCTCTCTGAATATTTCTATGGTCGATTTTGAGTTTGTATTAAGTTGGTGGAACAAAGTTGATGCAAAGGACCTATTGCATACTTTCGGTTCATGTTTTGTGAACATCACTATAATAAGTTTAAAAAGGTTTACAAAGTTTAATCCAAAATGCAATGGAAGAAAAATAAATTGTTGAATAATAAAGTAATGTCTAGTGCTCTGTGCTGACCTGGTCAGGGTGCCCTAAACCAGAGTATGAATGAAGTTACGTCAGCGTAGCATAAACCAGGCATGAGAGGGGACACTATTACATTTTAGTGTATATGTAGCCAATGTGAAAAATATACAATTATAATGCATTGCTTGCTTTCTTACAAAAATACAAAATGTTCCGTTTCTCAGGACCCTGAGGTGTAGTACGTGCCATTTATCATGACCTCAGGAAACTGATGTAGCCATCACATCCCCCACATCAGCTTGTCCTGTATGTGTATATGCAAGGATGATCTTTAAGTATTCTTATCAAAAAGTAACAGCTCATTTCTTTAAAAAAACTGGAGCAAATGATTTTGACTGTATAACACACAGACAGTATGACAAACAGTTATTTGTCATACTGTGGGAAAATTTCAGTGTTGCAATGCATAGTACAAGAACAGAAGAATAAAAAAAGCAAAATCATCAAAAGTAATATTTTAACTCATGCATTTGTTTTCATTCATATTATTGTTTGCATGTGTATTTATATTTGTATTAATGACGCCTCTAGTCAAGTCTAGTCATGGCCTAATATCACACAATGCAGCACAATCTCTTAAACCTCACTTTTCACAGGTCGCTGATTGCACAAGGAAGTGTGGACTCCTGTGACTCCTTCAGTGACATTTGGAGTGGAATTTGTGAAGGTTCAATGGATACTTACATGCGACCACAGTCTGAGTGCTTTGCTATGTTCTTTAACGTTAAGGCAGCAGTGAGTCGTATGTGTTTCGTCACTGGTCCCTCCTTCTCATCCTGCAAGACACAAAAATAAACCACTTTTGACATCTAGAATAAAGCTTTCATTTCGCTGTGTCAAGGTAATGTTTTGATTACACAATTGATTCCCAGGTTTGAGAAGGAAGCACGCAAAAATCTATTTATTTATAGCGAACATATTGGGCAAAATCAACTTTTCAGAGCTTTTAACCATATTATAGTTGTTTCCCCTCACCATTTAGTTATTTTCAAGACGCCATTTTGCTGATCAACCCCCATTTTCACCACCACCGGCATATGCCCACTGCTGTGTACTTCGTTCCCCAATTTTATTTTCTTAATTGGTGTCACACGTAGGATTCAGCAGTGTCGCATAGTCATTTTGGGACAACTCGCTAGCTTGATGTGCAGCTATCCATAGGAGGTGCCAACAGTTGCACGGCTCTTTGTTGTGATGACATTTACGGCGATGTCAGCTCCCATTGGAGCCAGAGTTTTCTATACCGGAAGTCTGGACTCGTTTCTTTTATCAAGTTGTTTTTGATGAATATTGCGACTTAAACTGTGCAAATTATAACAATGATCCAGGGGGGCATCGATTACAACTATATAGCAGACAGAGGCACAATGGCCCCCATTTACTAACTAACATTTACTTGTGGTGAAAAGGATGTATATTTGTGCATACGGCAGCGCCAGCGTGGTATTTAACCTATGCGCACAGCTCCAATCCTGCCGTACGCACGAGCAGCTGGTGATAAATGCGATGGCTGCAAACCAACGTCATTTGATGAAACGCCCCAAAATATTCATGTCTGAAGAGGCCTCACCCCTGAGGTTTATGGCACGGGCTCATGGAATACGGCTAAATGCTGCATTTATCTGAAGAGGAAATCAAATAATTACATAAAAAAGGAGAAATATGTTGTCTCGGCTCATTGTAAGATGCAGAAAATGTGTGATATTGTACAAAAAGAAATCTTAACCCCAAAAATATCTCAAAAATATTTGTTATTAAATAATTTATAAACATTATTATTATTAATTCAACTTCCAAATCATTATAATAGCTATAGGCCTACATGCGATACATGTTAGAAATGCTCTACAGATGGACTAGATCAAAACCCTGATGCCTGAACCAGCGGAGAGCAGCTCTGGTTCAGAACAGGCTCAGATGAGTTGGAGCAGGGAGTGGCATTATAGGTGCCTCGACCTGAACCAAGAACCAATGCGCGGAGGACGCCACCACTCAGAACAAGATCTGACGTCCCAAACTGCGTTCTGGATGATTGCACCTCGGATCCAGGCGTGCGCGAGGGAGGGACAGAACCGTTCAGACCCAGTCCACTGCGCACTGGTCTTGTTAGTCCCCCGCCTGGAACCAGCACATGCAGGACGGTGCCGCGTATCTGCCGAAACTATCCGGAGTCCACTACACTGCAGCCTCGCAACCCAGAACCCGTGCATGGGGATGGTGGCACAGTCCAATAGGACCGTATCTCCAGGCCCGTGCACTATCGTGAGTCCTTCCATGCCATGTGCACAAATCAATTTTGATAAAACCTGGAGCTTTCTTTCGCTCACACACCAAATATAAGCACAGATTTCGATAGACAGAAGTTTCGAAAATCAGGGCCAGTATGACTTCTTTAAAACAATCTCTGTGTGGCGTGAACTTTGTATTCAGGTAGTGGGTTAACTTCACAATTTATACATACAGGAAAGCCTACTTTAAAACGAGACAAATTAGCTCAAATGTTTGGGAGTTTGTTACTCGAATTCTGCATTATTTACTACATAAAGAATAATTGGTGGTACTTACAGTGAAGTCCCTAAAGACGAGGTTTCGAGAGCCGCGGCGCAGAGCCATCAGAGCTGCACTCGGATGATTGACAATAGCTTTTGGTGCCCTTGGTGCTGGAGTGCTGCCCCCTGCTGGTGGAGTCCTGGAACATATCCAACAATACAGTTATTGAAGTACTGATTACCAACAACTGGAATTTGGGTAGACAAGCAAGACAAAGTATTGCATATAATTTGTTTCCTTTTAGAATATTCAACATATTTGATCTGGGAGGAAAAAGCACAATTTCCTGGCAATCAATTTGGTAGCCGAGAAGATTACAGCACAATGCATGGTCAGCAGTGCTCAGGGTATGAATACAGCTTAATGGTGATTTTTGACTCATCCTTGGTGTAATTTTAGCAAGCAAATAAAAAATGTACTCACTGAGAGGAAGTCTGATTAGGACTCTGCGCCCTCTGCTCCTCCAGCTTCAGTCCGGCCAGTAAAGCCTCTCGAGAACAGTGCTTATCCTAGGAAAAAATGTGTTAAATATTTAGTTAAAACACTATCAAACACAATCAAATCTAATGTTCTCATGTTATGGTTATTATTATGGTTGTACCTGTAGATGTGTGATGAAGGAGAGTCTCTGCCGGGGCAGGGGGTCGCAGCCCTCCCACTGACAATGGCCTCCGTACACCTCTTTGCCTCCGTGTTGTGTGGCCGCGTGGTAGAACACCTGGCTGGGTGTGTCAAACCACCTACACACAAACAGAAAAGAGAAGGCGTTAATGAATTTAAATATCAGTAAACATAAATATCACCTTTTCCCAAACATCCGGAATATTATAGCAATTTCTGGTTGTATAAAAAATTTGAATAAACCTTAAAACCAACATGAACATGAAATTTATAGCCATATTAAATCAATGTCATACCCAAGTTAGTGCCACACATTGCAATCATAATTTTGAATGACACCTTTTAGTTTTGCCTGTAAAGACATGCTCCAGGTGTATTGCTATGTTTCAATCACTTGTCATACCACGCCAAAAGGACATACCGTATTATCCGGACTATAAGTCGCACTTTTTTTCATAGTTTGGCCGGGGGTGCGACTTATACTCAGATGCGACTTATATGTGAAATTTTTTAAATATATAATTTCACATGTTCGTTATTGTCAAACTGACAACTGCGCGAGGGCACTCTAGGCTGGTGTACCAGTATGGCAGCCGCGGAGAAGCAGAAGCGGAGCTTCATCTACTTCCGGAGCAGGTGGAGTTGTTCAGAAGCGACACCAAAGATGAAGAATTCAATGGATTTAGTGATTTGGAGTGAGATTGAGAGTAAACTTGTTAGCTTGTTTTTTATGCTTTAGTTATATGATTAACTGTTAACGTCTTACGTTAACATACCAGACACGTATTCAGTTCGTTGTCTATGCTTCATGTAGCTGAATAAATATCTTACGTTAGCGTAGTTATCAGATTAACTGTTTGTAATGGTTGATTATACATGTTACAGTTCACTTGTTTGACCAATAGATGGCGCTGGTGTGTTTGTAATACCTATAAGAAAATTTACTTGACTTGTTTTCTTTATACATTTCATATTTAATTTCCCCTTATTTATATTTTTTTATATTTATTTATATATAAGACCATAAAGGTGATAATTTTTTATTTGAAACAATATTGTAAATGTTTAGTTTATCATAAGTCTAGTTTAAGGTCGTGAAAACAACTTCCTGTCTTCCGGTTCAGCCTTTTACGCTAAGACTTACCTGACAGAGCACTATTTAAGAAACAATTGAGAAGTAAAATATAAAGTTTTCGGTTCACCGGTTTGCTTTACTAGCAGGCCAAAGTGGTATGTATATTTTCCATGCGTTCATATGCAATTTTGTGTGTATAGTATGTAATATGAGCCAGAGCTTATGTTATATTTTATTATTTTATGTGTTTGCTAGTTCTACGGTGTGAACTGTGATGAAGTAGTAAGACCACAGTAAACATCAGTGAAAAGAACTCTCGTGTCTCTCGTTTTTGGGAAAAAGCCGGCATACTGTCAATATCTTACATAAACATACCAGACACTTATTCAGGCTTGTGCACCAGTATAACAGCCACGCGAAAGCAGAAGTGGCGCTTCATCTACTTCTGGAGCCGGCGGAGTTGCTCAGAAGCGACACCGAGGATGAAGAATTCAATGGATTTAGTGATTTGGAGTGAGATCGAGAGTAAACTTGTTATCTTGTTTATGCTTTAGTTATATGATTAACTGTTAATGTCTTGACCAGATACGTATTCAGTTCGTTGTCTCTTCATGTAGCTGAATAAATATACCGGTAAATAACTTGCCTTTAAAAGATAAAATGTCTGTTCTTGATCTCAGATTTTGTAAAATAAATTTCCCCAAAAAATGCGACTTACAGTCCAGTGCGACTTTGTGTTTTTTTCTTTATTATGCATTTTTTCGTTGGTGCGACTTATACTCCGGAGCGATGTATAGTCGGGAAAATACGGTACTCAAAATTAAAGGCAAAATGCGTTCTCAAATGTATTGTTACTACTGCTCTAAAGAAGGCGGCATTTCATTACATAAACTCTACACCTGGTCCATAGACCTGGTCTTTCTAAATAATTTTAGAAGGAGCTACTAGAGCCCGATCTAATATAACTATGGTCATACCTTTTGCAAGATTGCCACAGACACTTGAAATTTTGCCCTGGTTTCCTGCTCTGCTCTGGGGCAAGAGCTGCAGAGGGGGGCGGAGGTGTGGGTTGAGGGCTGGACATTGAAGTTGGCTGGGACAAAGGAGGAGGAGGGGGCGGCGTTACTGCGGGCTGTGAATAAGAAACGGATGAATTAATACATGGTAAAAAAGTTCATGATAAGTTAAACTCTTATCAAGCAATTAGAGGTCCATAAATCCATAATTTTGTAAATCTGGTAATAAATTTATACTTCAAGCTAGTTAGAAAAAGCAAACAAGAGGAGTGACAAAAGACTGCAGTATGTACTCTTGTAATTCAGTCTATTACCACATTCTGCCTGCTAAAGACACTGAACAATTTTCCAGTCATTGTCAGTGTGGGGACTTCCACGTTTTCAGCTGTTGACAAATAGATGTTTGGGTTCAGAGTCACATTGAGGACATTGCACTTTGGATTACGAAGTTGTTGAGTACAAGCAATATTATTAAGTAGCTGTAAATGAATTCCTTATAGTTATGAAACTATTGTCTGTCATGCACAATAATAATAAAACAATCACTTTCCTCTGCAGAAAACTGTACATAAATGACAGTCACAAGATCGATCTGTTGGCTGAGAAGTAGCCTGCACCACAGTTGCTCTAGTGACACGAGTTGCTCTCTCGGCCGTGTTTGTTTTGGAGATGGGTATCAGCGAGAACCACATACTTAAACTGGCCTCACCTTAACCTTCTACAGAAAACTAAGACAGCTTAAGTGGTTCGGTACTTAATCCAATGTTGGATAATGTACAATAAAGATGAAAATGATCTTAAATCTTAAGCAAATATCTTAATGTATATCAAATGTAAAACCACTATTGAAGTTTTTTGCCCTTCATACCATCATGCACCAAAATAGATTGGATCAACTTTGGTTTGATACTGATTCTAAAGTTTAATCAGAAGTACTACAAATGTCCAAAGGCTGTATTTGATAGAAAACAAACAAACCCACAATGCCGAGGTGGTAAAACACATGTCAAAGCCTTACATGACTATACCCCTAATTTACACCTTAACACCCAGATTTAGCTGTCCATGTTCCATTGAAAAATATAATCCATTGCTGTGACTGAGTATGAGGTCAGTTGGGACACACCAGGAGGAGATGTCCAGCTGCCTGGTCACAGCTTTTCTAATACATTTAACAGAACATTAAATCTGTCTCATATCAGACCATTGCACTCACATCTGCCATAAGAGTGATATAACACAGTATGACTATCTATGTAGGCTTTAATGGAGAAGTAACAGTTATCTAATTAGTACGGGCACACCGAATGCTAAAATGAGTATTTCCTGTATTCGACAGTGTCAATGTTTCTTTTGGCAGTAACACCTTTTAGTACAGATGATCCGGAGAAGTCAAACTTACTCCTTCATAGCAACTCAACACCAAGTAGTGGGGTTGCAACAGTAGTGTTTGCTCACCATTGGATTAGCATCACAATACTCAGGTCATGATTTTGATTTGATTAATACATTTATACAGTGGGTACGGAAAGTATTCAGACCCCCTTAAAATTTTTCACTCTGTTATATTGCAGCCATTTGATAAAATCATTTAAGTTCTTTTTTTTTCCTCATTAATGTACACACAGCACCCCATATTGACAGAGAAACACAAAATTGTTGAAATTTTTGCAGATTTATTAAAAAAGAAAAACTGAAATATCACACGGCCATAAGTATTCGGACCCTTTGCTGTGACCCTCATATATTTAACTCGGGTGCTGTCCATTTCTTCTGATCATCCTTGAGATGGTTCTACACCTTCACTGGAGTCCAGCTGTGTTTGATTATACTGATTGGACTTGATTAGGAAGGCCACACGCCTGTCTATATAAGACCTTGCTCACAGTGCATGTCAGAGACAGAATTGTGGCAAGGCACA
>KN477807.1:3044-19546 GCA_000787095.1 Periophthalmodon schlosseri | reverse complement strand
ATAATAATAATAATAATAATAATAATAATAATAATAATAATAATAATCATAATCATAATCATAATCATAATCATAATCATAAATCACCTTTATACAAATATTGCCTTCATATTTTAAAGATAAGGTATGATCATAGTAGGGCTAGAATTAAAAAAAATGTTACTATTAGCCCATTATTTGGCCTACTTAAGTCTCTGTAGGTCTATATATTGGTCTAATCCTCAGTTAGTGAAGGTATAGAATCAAAATGTCAAGACAAACTTTTAAAACCAACACAACAAATTATTGAAGACTGTAAAGGTCCTATACTGAGCAATATTGGCTCTTGTGAGTTTTAAGCCATGTTAGAATGTTGTTACCTCCTCAAAAACATACCCACATGTTTGAGTAATCCTTTATTATTAGTCTGTCTACATCTCCAAATCTCAAAATGCTCTGTTCCACCTTGTGATGTCATGAAGCAACAGTTAATAGCTATCTTTTACTTTTAGTTCAGTAGGGATTGGCAATTCCAGGGCTGAAATCATTCAAATGATTCTAGTGAAGGTGTGTGGAGTTTAAAAACACTGTGGAGCACTTCTTGTATTACCTCATGACATCACAAGGTGGAACAGAGTGTTTTCTGTTTGCGAGAAGAACTGTAAATATCCACGATTTGCGTGTTAAACACGTGTGGATGAAACAAAACACAACTTCGGGTATATTTTTGATGAGGAAACAAAATTATAACACAGACCAGAAGATAGCGTAATATGGGCCCTTTAAACTCCAACAGGAAGAAACACTGCACTACTCAGGAGCTGTATAACGGTGGCTTGAGTGTATTATTTTTCCTGAACTAAAATCAATAGACCTCCGTTACTGCAAAGAGCATAGTTGGCAGTTACTCATAGGCATCTCACTTTTACAACTACATTCCATAGCATTATTTTACAAAAGGAAAATCTCTTGTTACAAAACCATCACCTAAAACCTCAGATCAATTGACATCCATTACATTTGTATCTTAGCTTATAGGCTGACTCATGCATTAGTCATTGTGCTGAGTCATACTAGCTGTAGCTACTGCTGATGTAGCGCTCTCAGCCCTGGTCCACTCTGAGACCAACAGCTTCTAACTTAAGCCTTTCATGACACATTACATTTACCGCTGACTAATGGGCCCTTTAAATTATTGTCTGTAATGTTGTTGTTATGCTACCAGTCCTTGGATACTACACATGTTTGTACAGTAATGTTTTGATGATTCATGGTTTCACCTTTTCACAATTAGGCTGGATTACTATAAACCAAAACAAGCAGGATTATTTACAGTGCATTTTGGGATGTGACTAAAAAGCCTGAATTACATTACACCACTAGATGGCGTTGTGAGTTCCTGATACTTAAAGAAGTGCAGTAACCTCATTAAAGCCACAGTCTGTAACTTATGGCATAAAACTGATCTATCTCCATGGAAAATGTTCTGAAGTATGGTTTTAACTTTAAATTTCTATTGAATCATGTAGATGATGTGCCACCTCGAGAAAGTTATAGGCCTATACTGTTGCTTTAATGCTCATAAAGGTACAAAACCAGGGCACCTACTAGAGTGAATTTGTTTGTAGGCAATGCATTTCTAACCACAATGAGTCAGATGACATATAGGAAATGCAGTGTATAATGGTCTTCTTTGTAACTGGCTGTTTCAAATGTGCAGGCTAGTACGCAGTCAGCTGTGGCAGTGGTTTAAAGCAGACCTATTATGCAAAATCGACTTTTTAGAGCTTTTAACCATGCTATAGTTGTTTCACCTCACCATTTACTCCCCCAAAGTTGTATTTGGAGTGATTTGTGCATGTCTGAGCAATCTTTAATTGCTTATTTTCAAGACGCCATATTGCCAGTCAACTTCTGTTCTCACTGTCACCGGCGTATGTCCACTGCTCAGTACTTAGTGTGATCTGCAGCTATACATAGGAGGGGCCAACAGCTCCACAGCTCTTTGTTGTGATGACGTTTACGGCAACGTTGTCTCCCACTGGGAACCGCAGCTTTCTAACTCAGAAGTCAGTGGACTTGTTTCTTTTATTAAGTTGTTTTAGATGAATACTGCGATTTAAAATGTGCAAATAAAAAAAAAAATAGATCTACGGTTGTCATAGATTATAACTATATAGCAGACACAAGCACAGTAGGTCTTCTTTAGAGGTGCACTATTGTAAGAATGTTCGTTTCTGGTGTAAGCGTCAAAGAGGACCAAGAGACTGAAATATAAAGTCAGAAGCGTTAAGTGAACAATGAAGCAGCGGACTCTCAGGAAAGGATAGGAAGAGAGTCCCGAGATGTGTATGTTGACAGCTTTTATAGTGCCTCTCAATGTATGTGTGTATGTAAGGCAGGTCTTCTTCTGCATGGCATTACACATTAAGAAACTCTAAGCAAAGTCTAACAAGGTGAGTGGTTCACGACCCTTTCAGAGTGAGGGGCCTCAGATAAGAAGTGACCAGATCATAGCTGTTATCTTGTTGTCCACACGTCCTTGTAAGCCTTCACGCTGGTCTGCATAGCATCTTGGTCACCCCCCATGCATTCCGTAACCACTGGTGGGCAGTGTTATTTACCTTAGCATTAGTAAATCAAGATACCAGTTTGATGTAGTGCTGCACTGCTAGAAAATACACTATACATTATGTAGCCTAACTTTATCTTGGAGGGTCTGCCAGCTGCTTGTCTCCATGGAGATTTTATTGCTTTGGCTAGAATGTTCTACAGTTTGGCATTGAACACATCTGTCTCCATGGAGACGACACCAGATGAAGTTACAGGTCAGTTCTGTGGAGAGGCAACCCGACTCACAGTAATAGGTACTTGTAATTGAATGAATGCAAGGTTATTATTACCATACTGTGGAACATTCTAGGCAAATCAAAAATCTCACCATGGAGACAAGCAGGTGACTAACCCCCTAACAGAATAGTTATAGAATTTAGAAGTTAATGATAAAAGGTGGACTATCTAGTACCACCACTAGTTAAACCACATTTGCATTAGACCTTATTTTCCTGCATTTTCTGTTACCCAATGAGAGATAAATGTTGGTTGTGCCCTTTGTTGGCAGACCTCATAGCATTAGGTAACTGAGCTGTGGGGTTAAACAGAAGCAGTGTTGTAAGTGTTATGTGCTAAGAAGGGGGCTGAGTGTGACTACCTCCCAGCTGCTGCACCTCCCGTTCAGGCAGGTCTGGACTGGCTCTGGCACCTCCACCTCCAAGGGTCCTATCAAGTCCCAACAGCTGACATCACCACGCAGGAAGCTGGAGTTTTATGGCAATGTGAGACTTGGGTTAGAAAAATATGCTTTGATCCAAATGAGGGCCACAGGAAGGTCCCACTGAACAGGATCTTTAAAAGGTGTTTCCCAATTATGTGACAAGGAAGCACAGGGACCAGGCACTTCCCTTAAAGACTGCTTATGTAGGTAGGCATTTTGTATATAGCTGTTTTTAACATGCATTAAAAATAATGTTTTTTTTCCAGGTACACTGCATTAATTAGAAGCACAATAGGGCCAGAGGTGGAATTAAATCAAGAATAAACCAATTCAATTTCAAAATAAGACAAGCAAAAGTCATATAAACCTACCCAAAGTTTGAATGTTTACTGCCGTTTGATATTCATCAAATAAGGAAAGCTTTTGTTCAATCATTCCTCTTGTAACTCTAATCTATATTGCATTTAAATAAATGCTGTTGCGAGAAACATACAAGGCAACATCAAATCACTGAATTCAAACCAATTGTGGCGATGCAGCAATACAACTATGAGCTTGTACTGCCATCTGGTGGTAAAGTCTATTCACTATACCATTTGAAAAACGACCTTCAAAAAAGTTCACAACTCTGAAAAAAAGAAAATGTTTCCAAAACCATTTTAATTAAATTTACGTTTAGTTTATTTAATACTTTCCTTCCTTGTTTTAGAAAGACATGACAAAACATGTTGAGCAGACGGGAAACACAAAAAAGAAAAAATGAGTAAAAATGTCTCTCAGTTCATAAATCCAGAATCCCAAAGAGATAAAATACTTATAACCACTTTTGTTGGTCTGACTGCAGAGGATGTGCCAAGTGCTGAAGTCAAATTTAAAATGAGCAACTTTGACCAATCGTCAAAGCTCCGCATGTTCAGATGTCTCAGCAGCATCTGGTGTAGTTTCTGATGGTTCTTTTTCTGGAATTAGAAATAAAAGAGCTTCAAACAAACTGTAGTGTGTCTGTGTAATGCATTTTAAAACAGATTTCAAGTGAAGCCAAGCCTGATTTATTCTACGAATGTGGAATTCATGGAGGTGCTGCCCTCACCTGGCTGTGGCTTTTGCACACATTCCCCTTCTTCCTCTTCATATCCATATGCACAAATGCATAGAAAACTGCCTTTAGTGTTGACGCACTCCTGATGCTCTTTGGTGCAGACTGGCTCCTGCTGGGAGCACTCGTCCACATCTGTCCAAACATAATCATTTTAGTTATACTTCTTTTATTCATCACTCACTAAAACAGCAATACCTAGTAAATCAATATAATTATGTAAGAGCCTTTGCGTATGTTGTGTATTGTTTTTTTTTTTTTACATACCAGTGCAATTGCCCTCCATGTCCTGGTACCCGCTGGCACAAGCCTTACAGTTTTCTGGCCCTGGACCAGTGCAGCCAGAGCACACTTTATCGCAAGCTGTTTAGCATAGACACAAACACATGTAATATGGTTATGGCATTGTGACATGTAACATCACTGCATCTAGTTTATTTTGTAAAATATTCTACATAGACCTTTACATTTCTTTACCTTTGCAAGAGAAGGAGCCCTCTGTGTTAAGGCAGTGCTCATCTTCTTTACAAGGTGTGGGATCTTTAGTGCACTCATTGACATCTGTTTAACATCATTTTGATATTAAGATATTTCATAAGGATTTCCTGATGACATAGTAACTATTAATGTTTAATGAAATGTCTCCTTACCAACACAAGCTTCATTGTCATCTTCCTCCCAGCCATCCTTGCATTCATCACAGTCCTGATGAGTTGGTCCATTACAAGTTTTACAGGACAAATGGCATTCTGTTATAAGCAAAAACAAGCAAACAAAGACTCATTTGATTTATAGAAAACAACCGCAGGTTTGCTATGAATATCATAAGTTTTATTTGTAGCCTGTGTGGAAATATATGCAGTACCTGTGCAGAGGGAAAATGTGTCATTTGTCTCCTCATTAAAGTATCCATCTCTACAGTCCAGGCAGAACTCCCCCTCATACCCGGAGTCACAACTACACTTCCCGTTCCCTCCTCGAGTCCCGTCACCGTCACACTGTCCATTCCCATGACATGGCCTCTCAGAGCCTCCAACACAGGCTAGAAAACAGGAGATTTTGAAATACATTACATTACAATACATACACAGGAAAAAAGCTGTATAAAGGGTCTTACCTTTGCAATCTGGACCAAAAGTTCCCTTTGGACAGCAAACTTTGATGGTCTCAATGCAGAACCACTTGTGGAGATCAGGGTTTTTTGCTTTCCTACAAAAAAGCTCATTTAAGCTCCTGCAGGTTTAATTATGAGTCTAGTCTGATGTCACCAAACAGAAACAGTCTGAACACAATATTCCTCAGATACAAAAGCATTGCACTCCAAAACAACAAACATCCAATTGATGTTGCCTCTATTGTTGTTATAAATAAGGTTTTATTGGATAATATACCAAAATAGAACTGAAGTGTTTTTAAGAGTTCCATGAATTCTATCAGGAGGAAAGTGTTCCATGACCACAGGTGTTAATACAAAAGTTACATCTGGTAAGGAGCTCAGCCTTCCCCTCAGACTGAAAAAAGCTGATAAATATCTGCAGACATAAATCTATGGTAATCACTCCTGTTACACATGACGCCGTTCCTTATCACAGTTCCTGCCCAAACCACATGCTATCACTGCAGCAAGATTGGCTGACAGATTATGTTGCATTCTACAAATTATTCAATCACAATTTGAGAAACTGCACAACAACAGTCATAAGGAATACTGAAAACTGAAATGGTCCAATGCCAGAGATAAAAGTGCATTTGCACTGGCCCACACATACCTCTTGAACCACCAAATTTCAAAATGGTCTTCATGTTCTTCTAGCATTCGATTGCACTCAAAACTGCTGCTATCGCACAGCCCCTCAATAATCTCCATCAGACGAATCTCACTGAAACAGAGATAATACATTGATTTAAGGGCTGTAGATTGGGAATACAACTGAAAAATACATATAGACACTTTCCTTTGCATGCACTTAATTTAACTGTCATTCTTCTCAAACTAACTAACTTTTGACATTTTGACTCGATTTTGACTAGATACACTACCAGTCAAAAGTTTGGACACACTTTTGCATGTTTATTTCTTTTCTTTATTTCCATCATTATTTACATTGCAGTTTCTCACTGAAGGCATTAAAACTATGAATGACACATATGGAATTCAGTAAGCAAAAAATGAACTCAAAGATTTTTTTTTTAAATGTCCATCTTTTGCTTTGTTCACCGCTTTGTGCTCTTGGCATTTCTTGACCTTGACATGGCACAGCAGTGAAGGGAAAACCATTTCAGGAGACTTCATCATGAAGCTCATTGAGAGAAGGCCAAGGGTTTGCAGCACTGTCAACAAACTACTTAGAGCCTTTGAATTTATAATACAAAAAAATATATATTTTGTTGAGCTATTTATCTATATATATCTTGCATCATATATTTGATGTCTTCTGTATGTATATAAACTGTAGAAAGTAGTAAACATAAAGAAAAAGAAACACTGAAGGAGAGGGTGTGTTCAGACTTTTGACTGGTAGTGTATAGTCTCACCTGTGGTCCCATGTTAAAGCCCTGCTCCTGCCTCTCGGATAAAAAAAAAAAAAAAAAAAAAAAAACCTTGAATGAGAGGGTGTGTCCAAACTGTTGACTGGTAGTTTAGATGCTGAAAACATTACACTATCTGAATACATTATAGCATTCAGGGTGTACACCGTTACCTGGTGGCTTTTGCTCAGGTAGCCTTTGTGATTTGACCTATTTAGTATTTACCTGGACTTGGCATGGGGGGTAAAATGGGTTAAGACTTGTGTAAAGCTCTTGCTTATTTGGTATGTTGTGTAGCTCTTGAGCCCATGAAACATAGTCATCAAACAACACTTGCTCGCCTGCATGGCCTTTATAGCCCACACTTACATTGGTCTGAGGTCTGCCCTCACCTTGTTTCATATTTAGCTAGTTTTCTCTCCTCCCAGGCAGTGTTGCCTCCTCCAAAGTTCTGGTTCGCCGTTTTCTCAAGGCCCTAAAAAGAGAAGGAGTGAGACTAAGCATTAAGACTAATTTCTAAGTCAATATTGTTTCTTAGGGATGGTAGACATTAAGAACATGAACAGATCTGGACTCTTACTCTCACCTTGCTGAAGTTATCAGTGATTTGTCGACAGGTCGAACACGCGCTCTTCAAGTCTTTCTTGGCCTCTACTGCTTGAAAAATAAAAACAAGAAAAACACAAAACAATAGACGTAGGAGCCGCAGATCTAGACCCATGGATAGTAGCATTTCTGCTCAGATCGCATGCACATCAGGACACAACCATTCGGAGCTCCTAAGCCACTAAAGGGTCCGATACATCGATACCATCTAAACTACCTTCTCCAACCGTTCATATTAAATTAGGGTTATCTATGCAAAGCCCGATAAAGTTGTATTTACATGCCGGCTTTGAAAAATGGGATGCGGTTTTAGATTTCCGCGTCAGCGTCTTAGGCGAATTGTGGCTGATGGTGATTGACCACAAAGGCCTGTCAATCAAAAATCTAACCAATGAGAAGCCGCCACGCCCGGGACAAACAGAACGTTTCTCACGTGGAATATTCAGGAAGCCTAAAAAATATTTTTAAACCTTACGGTTCCAATTTAAACACAGTTATGTGACTGATATATTAACGTATGTGCAGTTTTATGATTAAAGAAAACAAATATGTAATTTTTTTACAGCTTCAATACAACGTAAATACTACTTCCTGTCAGTGGCGGAAGTGTCGGTAAGGCTGGAGCTGTCATGGCTGAAAAGAGAAATGCTTGGGGACTATCACTGTTCTTTTTGTTACTTTTCGTGGCTCTCCTTCATTTATTCATATGTCCTTTCACAAAAGTAGAAGAGAGCTTTAATTTACAAGCGGCGCATGACATTTTGTTCCACAGACTTGAGTTTGAGAAGGTAAGAAATGCAAATATACGTTTAGTAACCATTTAGACTACAAAATAAATATCACAATGAAATGTGTTTGCAGTGTTTTACTTGTTTTTGTAAAAATGTGCAAATAAGAGATACTACATTGCAAATTATACCCATTACAAGCAATTATCCAAACTGCATGATAAACTAATATTACATCTTGTATTTTCAGTATGACCATCATGAGTTCCCAGGAGTCGTTCCACGGACCTTCCTTGGGCCCTTATTTTTGTCTGCTCTCAGCTCTCCAGTTGTATTTCTGTTTCATCAAATCACCGCCCCAAAGTTCTATGCACAGTTAATAGGTATGTGTGTATGTTATATATTAGTTACTTTTCTGACAATATAAATGTATTGTAATTGTATTGTTCATGATTGTTGCATTTTGTGTCGTTTATAGTTCGTGCATCTTTGGGAGTGTGTGTCATTGGAGCACTTTGGTACATGCAAAAAGAGGTGAGAAGGCAGTTTGGCTCCACAGTGGCAGGGCTCTTCTGTCTAACATGCGCCTCCCAGTTTCATTTAATGTTTTACAGCACCAGAACCCTCCCCAATGTCTTTGCACTGCCTCTTGGTAAGTTTTTGTGTAATTATTTGAAAATGAGTACATATATTTTGGTGCACTAACATTTGATCACATTTATTTCACAGTTCTTATAGCCTTCACATCTTGGATGGCACAGAGATATGGCTGGTTTATTTGCCTCTCAGCTTTTGTCATCATTGTTTTTCGGTCAGAGTTGTGCATCTTAATGGGTCTAATGTTATTGATGTCCTTACTGAGCAGAAGGCTTGGCGTAGTGAAGCTAATTTCCTTTGCCTTACCATCTGGCATACTGTCTTTAGGTAGGTTAAACATCTAAGAGATTCACCATATCACAAATGGCATGACTACATGGCTGTACATGTGTAATTGTATTTTGTAGGACTTACTGTTGCAGTAGACACATTCTTTTGGGGGAAACCTCTTTGGCCAGAGGGACAGGTTTTGTGGTACAACACCATCCTCAACAAAAGTTCAAACTGGGGAATATCCTTTTGTTTAATTTTTACACTGGAAGTAATTTGAAGTGTTTTTAAGTTGTTCTGTTGTTTAAGTGTTCTCCTTTACTGCTCTCTCCAGTAAACCTTTCCCTTTCTGTGGTACTTTTACTCTGCTGTGCCTCGAGCTCTGGGATGCACCTTGTTTTTTGTCCCTCTTGGCCTCCTTGATCGGCGGATAAGGATTATTTTCCTTCCCACAGTGGGATTTATCCTTATATATTCACTGCTGCCTCATAAAGAGCTGCGCTTCATAATCTACACCTTTCCAGTGCTAAACTTGGTGGCTGCTCGAGGATGCTCATTCATGTAAGCATTTACTGACAATATTCTAAAATAAACTTAAAATTACTTACACAAATAATAACCCAACACAATATGATTCTCTTTTCTTTCAGTCTGTCAAACTATCATAAGTCATGGATGTACAAACTGGGGTCTGTAGTTGTTGTTGGCCATCTACTGGTGAACACGGGATACTCGGGCTTCTGCCTTTACGTATCCCATCACAACTACCCAGGAGGCAAGGGGATGCTAGAACTGCACAGATTACAGCCAGACACTGGTACAAGTATTTATTTGTAATTAATATTTCATTTTGTGCTTGTTCGCATACTAATGTATTTTTTGCAGATGTCATTGTTCATATAGATACATTTGCAGCTGAAACTGGGGTATCGAGATTCTTGGAGCTACACAAAAACTGGAGGTCTGTGTCATAGTTTTAGTTATGTCAGTTAGTTGTTATCATAAAAATGCATGTATTAATCAATGTATGATCATAGATACGACAAACGTGAAGATATGAGCCCAACAAATCCAGAGATCAAACTATATACACACCTATTAATGGAGGCAAATGTTACCAAGATACACCAGCTACGAGGCACTCATAAACCTATGGCTTTCATAGATGGTTACAGTAAAACAGTCCTGAACTTCTTCCATGTTCCCCCTGTAAATGTGCTGCTACAACAAAAGACTGTACTGATGGAGCGGATCAAACACAGGTGACATGGTGGCAGTTTTTGAAAAATAACCATGTATTTTTTTTATAGTTTATGCTTAGTATGAAGAAAGTTTTGATCCTATTTAAGACAATGTCATTTTATATGGTGGATTTATGCTGGTACAATTGTTCATATTCCCATATACTTTGTCTTCTATTTTTCATTGTGTCCCATGAAATAAAGATGAATAAAAAAAGACACAATTTGTGTGCATAAGGAAAACCTTTATTTACAAACAACCGCAAAATTTGCATGGTTCCAGTCTCAATGCTAAAACATTTATCAAATTAGGTTCTGAAGTAATTTATTATAAAAATGTACAGTACATTGTTTACTCAATATTAAACCCATAGTTTAATCCCAGACATAAACTTAAATTGTGCTTAATAGACAAATTGTATAATGAAGACAAATGGTTTACTCTCAAAATACAGCAATAACATTTCAGCAAGTTTAAGTAAAATAGAAAATTCTATTTCTAAATGACAGTACCGCGAGCCACAATTCACAATGAAATTAAATAATATTAACTTAACACATTTTTCAGTCACAGCATTTATTTTTGGGCTAAAGTTCATTAAAAAAAACAAAAAACATCATGATCATAATTCATAGTGATCAAAAAACATCCTGATGTGATCTGATCAAAAATGTAAAGAAAAAAATATGTACAGCATTTTGACCTGAAGTAGTTTTTTGGTAAGGCACAAGGAGAGAGAGAAGACACAAGACAAAGAAAATTTACAAGCGACACATAACAAACCCCTACAGCTAGAAACCCCCTCCCTCCCTGATACACTTTTCAAAGTGTTTTAACAGTAGTACAATACAATTAACCCTCCAAGTCTGGCCTTTTGCATTGAAAAATCAGTGTATAAATTGATACTGGGCCATTTTCAAAATAAGGTGACAAACGTGTCCCCACAATTTCCAGCCATATAACTAAAAACCTTTTCAAAGTACCATACTCAAACTAGCCAAAAGCATTCAATCCAACACACTTTTATACAATGATGATGGTTTCAGATCATAAATTTTGTATTTTTTACTTTTTAAATAACTTTGAATTTAGTAAGTATAACAAAACCCCTATGTAAACATACAGAAACGTACAAAAAAAAAATCTGATTATGGGAAAACTTTTCAAATATGAAACAAATACCACATGGGCTAAACTATGCAAAAATAAATAACTGAAGTAACTGATCAAGTATCCCCTGTCCCCTGATTTTGTGTCATTGGTGTTATCCACCTTACAGACCAGTATATTGCATGTTTGAAAATATGTGAGCAAATATTTCTCAGATCAGAAATGACCACGTAAGAAGACTATTTCTGTGAAACATATTTGCGAGTGCCTTTTGATTAGTTAGAGTAAAAAACAAACTTTAAAACATCAAATTTTACCATGGTTCACTTCGGAACGTCATCGATGTTGTGCTCTTTTGCAGCAGTATAAAGCATTTTTCTTAAACGAAATTGTATCATTTTCTAATTGAACCTAACTTACTAGCATACAGAATGTTGCTTTTGGGATGAGAAACAATATTTGTTACATTTTATAGAAATTTGTCATTGGTGTTACAGTAACTGGTGTTACAGCCCCCATTATATAAATAGAAGCTTTTTAATGTAGAGACAATGGTGTTACGCTGCTGTCATTGGTGTTACTATTTACCATCATTTCACATAAAATGATTACTAAATTCAATAAAAATCTATTTGCAATTATGTTTATGTCTATCTTTCCATTTTATTGCATTTTTACCTGTGTGTTTGTCTTCCAAAAAGCTGTAACACCAATGAAACGAAACTCAATTTACAAAAAAAAAAAAAATTACAATTATGAAATAAATAACAATACTTAGGTTGTCCCTTATCATCTGCAAAATTTTATGTAAAAAAGTGTACTTGAATTTTGAGGAAATATCACCTTATTTTGATAACGGCCCTTATTGTACAATTACAAATACCTTAACTTCACAGCTACGTGGCTTGGTCCTGGTTTTTAAAGGGTTGCTAATGCTATAATAGAATCAGTATTGAAAATAAATCATCGGCAGGTTAACCTTGAGGAAGAGCAGACCTTCCATGTTTTCCAGTAGAGGTCTAGGTTGATTGAGGGCACAGTTGACGCTTGCTGTGCTGAACAATGTTTCTGCTGGGATAATGCTGGGGGGACAGCCAACATAACGGGCGGCTACTTTGGCTAAATTGGGCCACAAGAACTTTTTAAGGTTCCAATAATCAAGTGGATCACAGTTTTGATCAAGTATGTCTTCTTCAAGGTACTCCAGCACTGCCAGCTCTGAAGACTTTGGTTTCTCCTCATGTTTATCTTGTCTGACGTCGTTCATAAGAGTCCATAGGTTGTCTTTCTTTGAGTTTGATGCTTCATAAGACTCGTCGCAGCCATTGGCCAAATGGGAATTTACATCATCTGAGGTAGTGCAGTCCGAGTCCAGCTCACGGATCAGGTCTTGTTTACAACACTCAGCCTCCTCCTCTGTGAAAAGGGAGGTTTTGTATCGTGGGTCTAACATAGTGGCCCAGGTGTAACGGGGGTCATGCAGCACTGAGGACATCCTACTGACCATTGCCTCTTTGAGAGATTTCAGCATATTGTCAATACCCACAGTCTCATCAAATAGTAGGTCTATTTTTCTATTGAGGATGTGTATGAGTGGTATGACTTGTCCCAGAGTGGCAGTGCGAGTGACCATCTCCCTGCAGGCCACTTCGAAAGGTTTCAGTGCATTGCAGACTGACAGCATCACTTCCCACTGATCACAGCTGATTATTTCCCTGAAATTGCACTCAATGGACAGTTCATCAATGGCTTTCCTCTGCTCCACCATCCGCTCCAGCATAAAGAATGACGTCCGCCATTTTGAGGGGACATCCTGGATCAGCTGATTTTCGGGCAGCTCGTGCCCCCTCTGCAGCTCAGCCAGTTTTTCCTTGGCCTTTGCTGAGCGGTGCACACGTTCACAGATCTTTCGGGCTATACTCAGGAGGTTTTGAACCATTCTCTGACTCTTTATGGCTTCATTAACAATGAGGTCAACAGTATGTCCAAAACACTGCATGGTGGCATGGCCATGGTCCTCCAATGTGTTTCTAATGGTGGTGTTGTCAGTTACAATGAACCCTCTCTTCAGCCTTGATGAGGTGATCCACGTGTCCCACAAATACTCCAGCTGCTTTGGGATGTCCTGCATGTCAGTATCACAGTCTATTTGGGAGACACTGAGGAGAGCGGAGCAATGAAAGTCCTGACCCTGAGGCTTGACCCTGGACTCGTATGAGGCCCAGTGAGCATTAAGGGTCAGGTATTCTCTTGTCTGACTACTAACCCAAATACTGGTGGTGAAGTGCACTACGCCACCTTCTGCTTCTTTCAGGTGGGTGAGCACTACGTCCTTGACCCTCTCATACATGTCAGGTATGGCAGTGCTGGTAAAGTAAGAGGAGGGCGGCAGAGAATACTGAGGCTGGAGGTACTCTAGTAGTCGGTTCAATCCAGCATTCTCCACAATAGCTGAGGGCTGCAGATCCAGTGCAAGCATTTCTGCTAATAGTTTGGTGATTTTTTTGGCAACCGGGTGATGTTCATCATACATGTCATTGTTCTGTTCATATGTTAGCTCTTGTTTTACATCAATGTCAGCAGAGGGCACATCACCTGAGATAGAAGTCTTTTTAGTTTCAAGAACATGTCCATGAAACCTCTGCATGTGCCTGAACAGACAGCTCGTGCCGAGGTTTGTTGTTTTTTTGCCTCTGCTCATTGTGCGGTTACAGTGCAAACAAACTACTTTTGTCGGGTCAGTGGAAGAAATGGAGAAATGATTCCACAGTTTGGATGTCTTCTTGCTTGACGGTGACTTTTTCTCTTTTTTTACAGGAGGGCTTTCTGCTTCTTGTGAAGTAAGTTCATCCGTTGGAATGAGGCTGGTAAAGGGAAGCAGAGAGGTTTCTTTGTCATCAACTTTTGTGTTTTTGAGGACATCCGGATGGCGTCTCATAAGATGTCTCATTAAACAGCTTGTACCAAAGTCACCCCGCTTCCCCCGACTGATGACACATGGACAATATCGGCACAGTGCTTTTAACTGATCAACTGGTGACACTATAAAATGATGCCATACTTCAGACTTCACCCTTTTCATTATCTTTTTGTTTTGCTGAAAAATGGAGTGATCCTGAGTGGTGCTTGGCCCTTCTGACAAATCGCAGGGTGACGAGTTAAGGGACGTGCTGTCTTCTTGAGCAGCTAAAGACAGATTGAGAGAGGACTCTTGCTCTAAGGGGAGCAGGACTTCTTCACACTCAACTTTGATATTTAGACTTTGGGATATATCGTAAGATGTTGTTTCTGGTGAGGAGGGAAGCTGGGGAGATTTTTTAATATCCAGTGCATCTTGTAGCTGAGTTCGAGACAAAAGGGACGGTGGGGCGGTGTATGGTGGGGGAATGTGATTGCCTTGTCCATTTTCCTCAATTACTACCTCTTTATGGGCCCTCCACATGTGTCGTATGAGACAACTTGTTCCAAGATCTTTACCATTTTTGCCCCTACTGAATTCATTCATGCAATGAATACACACTGCTTTGGAACTGTCTGTAGGTGACAGGTAGAAGTGTTTCCATACAGCAGATCTGCGACGTGTGCTTGCACTTTTGGTGGTCCCAGGAAGTCGCTCTTGTCCTCCGTCTGACAGCTCTTCACTAATGTCATTGGAATGTGATAAGAGTAGAGAGCTAAAAGAGTCAACATTGGGAAATGGTTCTAGTTTTGGTTCGACTTTGGGTAACACTTCTTTGGATGACAGGTCTGAATTTTCTCCTTCAGAGGTGGACAGTGAAGTGATCTTTGAGGCAGGAGGAATGACATAATTTGTCAAGTCTCCATTTTTTGGCGAGTTTGGAGAGAGAGGTATCAAGGGTGAGGCGAGAGAGTTCGTGAAACCGGCCGAGGATGCGTCTGTGCCATCTTGCAGAAGCACAGTGGGGTGAGCCCTTCGTACATGCCTCATCAAACAACTTGTGCTCAGGTCTTTCTCGTTTTTACCACGGCTGAACTCTTTCATGCAGTATAAACAGATTGCTTTGGTACTGTCTCGTGGAGATATACAAAAGTGATTCCAAGCAGGGGACTTTTTTCTTGCGTTTGACTGACTTCTTACAGATGACAAAAGACTCTGTGTTACAGCGTCCATTGCAACATCATAAAGTGTACTTGAGTATCCACTTAGTAAACTAGAATAATCATCACAGTCTTTAGTTACAAATGGGCCAACTGAGCTGCCGAAAGCTAAACTTTCATCATCAGGAATGTCCTCTATGCCATTTAGATCATCACAATTGTCTTTGTTATGTAGATTTTCTTCATTTCCGTTTTCATAGTTTTCACTCTCCATATTATCAGTGTCAGCATCTTGAGAATCTGGTACTTTAGCTTTGTTCACCTGAGATAAATTAAGAGACTTTGCAGTATCCAGTGTAGTAGATTGACTAGAGAGAGCCTTCTTTGTGACTGAGCTCCTGTGTGAGTGCAAGCTGTAGGATTGGAACACATAGCCATCTTCTCCCTCAATTCTTAAACATCTCCCTTTTGCTTCCCTTTTTTTTCTTTCTATGATGCTGTTAAAGTCACTGTCCAAGTCATCGCTCATGTGAGAGACCTCCTCCTCTCCGTCCATTGTAGCAGCCCAAAAATTGGTGGTAAATAATGAGGCCAGTGTCTTCAGATGAAGGGAGTTTCAGCGGGTGTCGTCATGGATAGAGCAACATTATGCAGGTGATGTAGTTTGGATGAGGCTGCATGGGGCACAGGAGGTCTGCCTGTCCCACTCCATTTAAGGAGACCTGAGGCAGAGAGCAGAAACACAGATGTACTTCATAAACAAAGTTGGATTTGACTTGAAAGAGAACTTGAATCAGTTTGAGTCTCATTAAAAACGTGCAATGCATATGTAAATCATTACCATCACTTTCTATATTTTCTCCTATTGTACATAAACATGCACATAATAATAATAATAGTTAATAATAATAACTATTATTATTGTTATTATCATTACCATTACTATACTACTATATACTATATACATTACTATAATATTATTTTTATTATGGTTATTATTATTATTATTAAA